>NCQT01094736.1:0-13731 GCA_002740465.1 Stenocereus thurberi | reverse complement strand
AAGGTTGCGAAATTAATTAGGGGACTCTTTCTCACTCTTTCGAGGGGCAGCCTTTTGCGAGGATTTTTGGGGCTCAATTTATGGTTATTGTTTATCTCTTTAAAGCCCTATCAGCGGTAAATAAATCAATTCATTTATGTATATTTGGTATAAAATCAATTGATTTCAAGATTTAAACCTAAGTTTCTATTCTCTCTTTAATTTCATGCTTCTTAGTTTGTTTGCTAGTTTATTAGTTCTTTGTTTTGCTTGTGTATTGATGTTTAATTGCACTCAAATTTGTTACCTTTGGTTGTGATTGGCCCTTGAGAGGGCCAGGTGATCTTTTGTATCCCTAACTTATCATATTTATGCTTGAATTTAGAGTTTTCTTTCATGTCTCCTAAGCATTCAATGAAACGCTTAAAATAGTTGTTATTCGTGTTTTGGGGCAATTGACTTGTGGGAAAAGATGACGTCAATTGTCCAGTGTAGGCAGGAAGGATTGTTAGCATTAAGACATGAAAATAGTCTAAATCTTGGCTAGTTCTTCAATTACTGTTGTTGTAGTTTAATTGAGCTAACTTAATGAAAATAGCTGGCTAGAACAACAAAACTAGTCTTTGGTCCTTGAAAGACGGGTCGGGTGAGCTTTGATCGTGCAACCGATCATCTTTGAATACTAGTATAACTTAGGAAGATGAGGGTTCACCATGATTAGTTGGTTTATCATGGGTTCAATCATAATTGAAGCCCCCTTTTTTTGTTTTAGTATTTTAGTTCTACCTTGGTACTTGGAAACACAGCCCCCTGTGGATACGACCGGTACTTGCCATTGCTAATTACATTGGTAATGTGCACTTGCGATATATTTAACTTAACAAGTTTTTCGCAACCAACAAGTATGGGTCATCCCCATAGAGTTCTATTTTAAAGTACTAAAGTCAATTCAATCATCTGACGCCAGCAGAGCAAAGGGTGATAGAAAGTAGAATTAGACTATTGAAACAAATGAAATGGAATTTAATTATGATTAAACCTAAGATAAAGTAACTAATCGAGTCAAACCCCCATCTTCCCAAGTAATACTAGCATGCAGAGATGATTTGCTGCATCATCAAAGCTCACTCGAGCCTTCCTTCAAGGGTCAAATGTTTAATTATTCTAACCACATATTTTCATAGGGTTAGCTCAATTAAATTATAAGACTAGCAACTCAAGACCCAGCTAAGCTTCAGACTATTTTTATTTCTAAATGCTCACTATCCTCCCTACCTGCACGTGACAATTAATCTCACCTTTCAGTATAAGTCAATTGCCCCAAAATACAAATGAAAATTCTTTCAAGCGGTTCGTTAAATACCTGGCAAGCGTGAGAGAAAACTCTAAATTCAGACGTAAATAAGATACACTGAGGGTTAAATAAGATCAACTAGCTATCTTAAGGGCCGATTGCAGCCAAATATAACAAACTTAAGATGAATTAAAAATCAAAACACAAGCAAAATAGAGAACTAATAAAGTAGCAAACAAACCAAGAAGCATGCACCAAAGGTAGAGAAGAAAAACTTAGGTGTGAATCTTGAAATCAATTGATCTTGTACAAAATATACAAAGCTCAACTGATATATTCATCTCTGCTGGGGTTTTAAAGATGCTAAGAATAACCCTAATCGCACCCTAAAAACCCCAGCAAGAGGCTACCCCTTTAAGAAAGAAAGAGTCGTGCTATTAATTCCATAATTTGCTCAAACATCACAAAAAATAGGAAAAATGCATGGTGGTGCAAAAAGATGCATGAGCACCCATGCACTTTCTAAACTAGCAGACTGCACGATCATGCACTTTTACATGATTGCTCCTGTGCCACTTTAGGAATCAGGACTGATCATGCAGGTATTTACATGGTTGTGCCTGAGCTCTTTAGTCTTGCTCTTTTGGCCCTGAAAACTTCATTAGACCCCTTTCTTCCATGGAAGACATCCCCATGGCATTTGTTTCTATTAACACTTGTGAATTTTTCATTTTCACACAAAATAATTCTGAAAATAAGAGAAATATGTGTATAAACGTAATATGAACCAAAGGAAGGTCATTTGATCCTTTTTCATCAAAATAAAACATAGAAATAAGGGAAAAACGGTCAAATAAAGTGGCGCAATGAGATCAAAATAGAGGTATAGCACAAAATTTAGACATGTGGAGTAAAATATGCTACAAAATCAAGAGTACGGCCAGATGAACTTTGATGGTGTTTTTGCTAACTATGGTTGGGTAAGTGGCTTATCTAGGGCTCCATGACTAATAATAATGTTTTGCTAATTTCTTTTGGGGTTATTTTTTTATCTCTTATTGCATAATTTGAGTTTTATTTGATGTTAATTTACTAAAGTGGATTATTAATATTGTTTATTCATGTCGATTTAAATAGTTTAGTTCCTTATCTCATTTTTATATAAGACCTAGGAGGCTATAAATAATGTAATTGTGCTTAAATTTGTGGTAGTTGATTTTGAATAATTTAAGCTAGAAATTAGATGAGTTATATGTAAAATGAATACTTCGTACTGAACACTGATAAGTTATGCCGAATGACAATTATAGTTCATCTTTTTAACTTGTTAACCTAATGTTGATAGCTTAAGTGGTTCAAAAGACAAACTGAATGCCCACCAAAGTTAGTAAGTTAAAGTTGAGGTAATTGGTGAAGTTGAATCCCTAGACTGTCTCGAGTTTGGTAGCTCTCTCTCTTTTATTCTCGTAACTTGATAATTTTTCTTTGTTTTACCATTTTTAATTCAATTATTGAACTTTTTATTTGAATTACTCTTTGGTTTAGTTGGAAAGGTAAAACTAAAGTTATTATTGTGGGACACAACATCATGTACTTGTCGGTATGCAAAACATATTGAACTTTTAAGTGGTTGGGTGTAAATTTTTAAGACTTAATGACCTAAACCAAGTTTTTAGCATCTTCGCTAGGCAACGGTTAGTAATTTTTGATTTTCTTTTTCCTTTTATTATTCTTTTATTTATTCTTATTTTATTTTCATTTTTATTATTATTCTTCTTAGTTTTCTTTGGCTTTAATTAAAAAAAGGAACTTGTTTGGTTCTTGTTGTTGTGGTGAAAGTGTGCCACTCCCATATTGACTGTGAGTTATATGTTTGGTAGATGCTCTTTATTCTTAGACCTTGAATAATATGATTCTAAAATTGAATACACTTGTACTAGGATAAGGACCAAGAGATGAGAAACTGAGAAAAAGATGGCTGAAGACCAAAACCCACCATCTAAGCAACTTAAGAAGTACTTTACTCCTGATACTTACGATTCATATACAAGAACGTATACTCACTGTCATGGGGCCATTTGTGACTAAAACTTCCATAGTCCAGATACTCCATCTTTTATGGCCTAGATTTAAAAACCCTTTTGAGCATGTTGATGAAATTTTAGAGATATGTTGCGTTTTTAAATAATGTCTCTAATTATGCTCTTTATTTGCATCTTCTTCTGTATTTTGAACAATAAAGCTAAGGACTACTAAGGTAAACATGACCACTTAGGATTAAATACAAAGAGAATTCTTGAAAACATTTTATTCTATTGGTAGATTGACTTTCTCATAAAAGAAAGAACAACTGTAAGAAAGTTACGAAAAGTTTAAAGAGTTGCTGTGAAGTTGTTCTCACCATGAGGTCCCTATGTGGTAACTCATCTAGAAATTCTAGCCTAGCTTAAATAAGCACAATAGATAGATGGTTGATGTATCTTCTAATGGTAATTTTTTATATAAGACTCTTAAAGAAGTACTGAATTGTTTGAGCATTTGAGTGAAATTTCACATTTGCAAGCTACTTCCTCACACCTTAACTTGCCTCAAAAATTGAAAAGGAGGGATTTCTACGGTTTTGCATTTAGTTAACTTTTCTAATAAAGTTGGTGTTTGATCTAAGAAATTTTGATTAGTTCTTGTGTATAAATAAGTGTCTAATAGCCGTTCTATGTAGGAAGTATGTTCAATTTCTACTACTCTTATGCACACCTCTATCGACTATCCTTGTTTTGGTAATTCTAATTGTTTGATTAAAACAAGTCAATGGTGCCTAAGGATTTTCTCTAATGAATAGTTCTTATTCTAATACTTATAATCATGGTTGGAAATACCATACGAATTTTTGATGCAAGTCACAAACTGTTGAGAATTCTTAAGTCAGTCTAGTAGACCAATCTCTTCTAGTTTTTAAATTAATGATATGCTCTTCCTTCTCCTCATCGAGTCCATCCTAGCGTTCTGACCTAGACAAGCAATTGCATCTTTTGGTATCTTGACTTATGTGATGTAAAATGTTGGCATTATGGTCCTATGAATTAAGTCTAAAATCTATATTATATATTTTTACTCACAATCTATAGCTAAGTTACAAATCCAACTTGGGCAACTCGCCATGGCTGTAGGTAAAATATAATAAGGAAAACTTTTAAGTCATGACATAGGAAACCTTAATGCCCAATAATTTGAACAATTGAAAATTTTCATGGCTCTTAGGAATGGTAAAGAAACATATAATAAAGTGCATAAGAAAAAGGAACATGATAAAAAGAAAAGACCAACAACCATTGAGATCGACCACGAAATTGAGAAAGAGAATAAGCCATCCCCTTTCCTGGTTATGTTTGACTCTATTATCACATATAAGCCAAGGGTTCTGTGTTGTTGAGCTCCGGATGCACTATCCCTTTTTAGGGAAGGCAAGAAACATATGACACTTTAGACACATTTAAGCAAGCTAAAGTTAATCTTCTCCTTTGAAAGCAATAAAACAAATCCCAGCTTATGGGTTCCTTAAACACATGTTGCATTTAAAAGTAAATTTAAAGATGACAAGTATGAAAAGGTTCTTCTAAGTGAACAAGTGAGCTTAATTTAGAAATTGATAATTCAACTAAGTTCAAACATCCTAGTTTTCCTACTATTTCATGATATATTGGTGACCATAGAATTGAAAGGGCACTCTTGGATTTGTGTTCTAGTGTTGATTTGATACTGAATTCTATTTACTTAGAGTTAGGATTGGTTTAATTGAAACCTTCACCTTTCAAATTATTGATAGGTTAATTAGAATTCCTGGGGTGAACAGATGATGTTGTGGTTCAAATTAATAAAGGTATCCTTCCTGTTGACTTTATTGTGTTCGACATGAACCTTGGTCAATGTCCTAAGCAGAATCCTATTATTTTAGGATATCCCTTTGTAGCCACAACTGGCGCTGTCATTAGTTGCAGGTTGGGAATGATGGATAACTTTGTCATCAACACAAGGATTAGGCTTAATATTTTTAAGTCTTCTTCCTAATCTACGATTGAAGATGAATCCGAATGTTTCTTTGTTAATGTGATTGATGAAATGATTGAAGAGACCTTACTCACTATTCTGAGCAAAGATTCCTTTGGAACCTTTTTTTCTTATAGAAATTGGGGGTTATTTGACTTAGGAAGTGCAGTAGATGAGATGTATCTATAGTGGATGAGATGTATTTTACTGTGAATTCTACTTGTCATCTTGAGTCTTCCCTTGGGTGTCTACTTATGAGTCTTTTCCACATTTATCTAGTCCATTTATGCAATGTTCTGTTGTCTTCCCACCTAAACATGAGTGAAAACCTAATGCAAAGTAACTCTCAAGCTTAGGCATACTGTCGTTAGTGAGGGTGATAAATCAAGTTGGCCCAATATTGACCATAGGTCATGAACTCGGTTCCCCTTGGTCAATATGAACTTAAGGCCCTTATAAAGGCCCAAGAAGGATTAGAATAGGTGGTTGGGCCAACGGTATCCCTAAATAAGGAGCTAAACACTTAATCCCCCCAAAACCACCTCATTAGCTCATTTTTAGTTTCCAAGCAAAATAACTTCATTTCTAGCTCAAATTTAACCAAGAAAAATAAGCTCTAATTTCTGCAAACTATACATAGATGAAAAGCCCCAAATGTCTATTTTCTAACAAATCTTGGATCGCACTAAAACTTCAGGTATTGAGGAAGCTATGGGCTAAATACCAAGCAAGAGTCGGTCCATGAATAGAAAATGCAAAGGTTCTAATTATGGGATTAATTGAGGATGTTACAGCTGTAATTTTTGAGATTAATCAGCATGAGATGATTCTTGACACAGAAGAAAAGAGTTAACAAGTGGCGGCACCTTCATCAGAGGAGTAAAGCCTACTCAAGGCTCTCTAGAATATGGAGGATGAATCTTGGGAAATACAGCTCATAATGATTGTAATTATCTTAAGCATCTTAATTTATTTTCCTGGGATATTTTATAAGCCTCCCATTGGTACACTTACCGCACTAATGTACAGCTAATTCTCCCTCTGATTAGGTATTTATGGACCTAGTTGCCTCTATGAAAAAATCAGAGTTGATGAATGATATGAGAGCTTGAAGCTTTGTTTTCCTCAAAATCTCAAATTCTTTCTCTCTCTTAGGAGGGTCGTGATTCGAGTCTTCCCTTTACTCTAATCCTTGGTGCTAATGCTTTAGCGGGTTAGATGGTGGGATGATTTATCTACTTGTTACCTACTTTAAGTGTTGGATCTACTGCACTAGAGACTTTTCTTATTTAGGAATTGTCCCCCCTGTCTCTCTCGGTTCATCTTTTAATAGATTAGTCTTCAACATCCATTGGGCTCATCTACATGCATTTCATACCTTTATTTGGACAAATGGGATTCACCATGCATCATTTGGTATCAAAGCATAATGATCCCATCTCTTGGTAAGCATCCATTCGAGCCATCCTTATGGTGGAATTGCTTAAAGTTTTCCCCTTTCTATACTATTTTGTCATTAGTTCTTTCTCTTTAAAACACCTATCTTGTCCAGAAAAAAACCTTAATTATAGCCCAAACACAAACTTCAACCTAAAACACATCCTTAAAACTCTATAAAAAGGCCAAAATATGAAATTAGAAACTTGGCACTGCTACCCTGTGCCACTTGGCGCTCCCATGCCAAAATCTCGTTCTTTGAAAATTTGACTGATAGATTTGGCATGGCCACCCCATGCTGCCTGGTTTGACTATGCCTCTTTCTTGCATGCTTAATCCTGTTCCAGAGAATTGGCATGACCTCTCGTGCCACAGAGCACAACCGTGCCCCCTTCTATTTTATTGTTTTCCTGCTCATGCTCCTTCAGCACGTTCGTGTCTTCCATGTTTTTTTTCCCTCCTTTTTTCTCCTTTCACCTTTCTATCAACCATGAGTAGTGAAGGTAAGCTTTCTCACTCCTCAAGCGTTCTTCTTGAGCAAGCCCATGAGATAGGTAGGGCCCTTATAGGGCTCAAGAGTAAATGAGGAGGCTTAGTAAAGAGGTTGCACAAGAAAGGAAATCCACTCTATGAAACCCTTACTGATGAAGCCATGATGCTCACCCTATTGAATCAAGTATTCTTCCTCCCATTAAGACTTTAATGATGAGGAAGGAAGACTAGAAGAATAAGGCATCAATGGGATGACCTTCGGGATCTCAAAGTCAAGGCTTTGGAATTTTATGCCAATCTTAACCCAGAGAGCTACCCTGATTGGGAACAAGCCCTTGAGAGGATCTTGACACTCATGGATTGCAATGATGAGAAGGCCTTCAAGTTGGCCATTCCTAAGATGAAGGGATATGCTTCATCATCGTATGAACATTTGAAGAAGAGTAGGGCTACAGAAGCCAAATCCAAAATCAAGATTTGGTCCATGCTCAAGAAGCATGTGGACAAGAGATTTTTACCTCCTTTTTACAAACAAGAGTACATTATGGAGTTTAAACAACTCCAAATGCGGGTTGGCTTGGATGACGAACCCATACTAAAGATAGCTAGGTTCATTAAAGAATTATCCCTAGCATTGCTAACAACATGGATTTACAGCCTTATTAATCCTTCAATGATGTGTGTCACCTCGGTATCAAGGTTGAGAAGCAAGTTAAGGGTCGAAAACCCTTTCAAACCGCTACCTTTATTCATCCTTCGAGTACCCCAAGGGTTAATCCACTCCTAACAAAGCTATCACCACCCCTACACCCTTTAAAACTCTCGACAAAGGGTAAAGGGATTCTTAATGAACCACCAAAGAGATTGGAGTGTAAAAAGTGTTTTAAATGTTATAGTTGTGGGCACTTACAAGCGGATCATCCTAACTGAAGGACTCTCACCATTATAGAGGTGTAAGAAACTCAATCTATTAAAGAAGCTACTAGTGAAGAGGGAGTGGAGATGAGGATCAAACTTTGATCACTCTGAATGTAGGTGAACTCTTTGTGATTCAGAGAGGACTCCACGTCCAAGAGGCCCCTTGTGAGCCAAGCCAAAGGGAGAAAATTTTCCATACCCAATATATTATCAGAGGCAAGGTATGTGTGCATATCATTGATAGAGGAAGTTGCACCAATGTAGCTTCCACAACACTTATTAACAAACTTCAATTACCCACCAAGGTGCATCCTACCCCATATTCTCTCCAGTGGCTCAAACAAGGAAGCGACGTAACTATTTCTAAAAAAGAACTTATTGTATTTTCAATTGGTCCATATTGTGGTGAAGCACTATGTGATGTTCTTCCCATAGATGCATGTCGTTTGTTGCTTGGTAGACCATGGTTGTTTCACAATCATGTGATTTATGATGGACATACCCGCAGTTATACGCTTAAGTACATGGGTCATAACCTTACTTTGACACCACCTTATTTTTGCCTAAACTCCTCAAATCTAAGCTAAGAAGGGAAGTGAGAAAAGCCTATTTATGAGTGAAACACGGGTGGAGAGATCCATTAGTAACAGCAAGTATTTCTTTGCGTTACTTGTGGTAGAATCAAACACAAGTGTGGGAGTGAAACCTATGTATCCCCTAGCTTAATCACTCTTGAAAGAGTTTTAAGATGTATTCTCTAATGATTTACCCCCAGGCCTCCCTCATTTGAGAGGAATTGAGCACCAAATTAATCTCCTCTTGGGCGCTCCATTGCCAAACAAGTTGGCCTATAGGTGCAATCCTAATGAGTCAAAAGACCTTCAACGACACGTCTAAGAATTGCTTGATCGTGGGTACATTAGGGAAAGCTTGAGTCTATGTTCGGTTCCCACCCTTTTGCTACTAAGAAGGATGACATTTGGCATATGTGCACTGATTATAGGGCCATAAACAACAACACCATCAAGGCTCGATTCTCTATTCTCCGATTGGATGATATACTTGATAGGTTGCATGGGACCAAGATCTTTTCCTAAATTGACCTCCAAAGTGGCTATCACCAAATTAGAATAAAAGAAGGATATGAATGGAAAACTACCTTTAAGACCAAGTACGGGTTTTATGAGTGGCTTGTGATGCAATTTGTTTCATCTAATGTTCCTAGTACTTTCATGAGGCTCATGAATGAGGTCTTGTGACCATTCATTGGGAAGTTTATTGCGGTGTATTTTGATGATATTTTGGTGTATAGTCATGATGAAACATCACATGTGGAGCATCCTTCTCAAGTGTTCTAATTATTGCGACAACGAAAGTTATATGCCAAACTTAAGAAACATGAGCTATTCAATCCTCAAGTTGTCTTTATTGGTTATGTTGTGCTCAGTGAGGGAATTCAAGTTGATGAATCTAAAGTTGAGGCTATTAAGAGTTGGCCTCTTTGCACCTTCACCGCAGAAGTGCAAAGCTTCCATGAGTTAGCCTCTTTCTACTGCTGGTTTATCAAAGATTTTAGCTCCATTATGGATACTTTCATCGAATGCATGAAAAAAGGAAGCTTGGAGTGGACACATCCAAAGGACCTTTACAACCATCAAGGTTAAGCTTTGTTCGACTCCTATCTTAGCTCTTTCCAACTTCGATCTTCTATTTGAAGTCGAGTGCCATGCTAATGGCATTGGGATTCGTACAGTTCTTGCTTAAGCTAAGCACCCTTTAGCTTTCTTTAGTGAGAAGTTGAATGGTTCGAGACTTAACTACTCCACTGATGACAAGGAATTCTATGCCATTGTTAGAGCTTTAGAATATTGGAGTCATTACCTCAAGCCCAAGCCCTCTGTGCTCCATTTAGGTCACAAGGCATTGTCCTACATCAATGGCCAACACAAGTCGAGCTCAAGATGTGCTAAATGGGTTGAGTTCCTTCAATATTTCACCTTCTCTTATAAGCATAAGAGTAGGAAAGAGAATGTTGTGGCCGATGCATTATGAAGCATGTATGCTCTCATTTCGGTCCTTAAAGCCAAGGTTCTTAGATTTCATTCCATTAAAGCTTTATACTATGAGGATGGAGACTTTAAGTGGTGGAGAATCCCTCCAACTTTAGCTCTTTCACAATACAAGATTTTTCCTCTTCGAAGGAAACAAGCTTTGCATCGCTAAAAGTCCTTTAGGGTACTTAATTATCAAGGAAGCTCATAAAGGAGCCTTAGACGGTCATTTTGGCATTAATAAGACCCTTGAGATACTCAAGGATCATTTTTATTGGCCCAAGATGGGTAGGGATGTTCGTCAGATGATCTCAAGATGCAACATTGGCCAGATGGCTAAGAGTCATTTCCATCAAGGTCTCTACACTGCTTTTCTGGTCCCCTTAAAGCCTTGGGATGACAATAGCATGGGCTTCATTATGGCCCTTCCAAGAACCCCTTAGAGAAAAGATTCTATCATGGTAGTGGTGGATCGATTCTCTAAGGTGGCCCATGGCATTGCATGCCACAACAGTGATGATGTTACCTACATTGCAGACCTCTTTTTTCAAGAAATTATAAGACTCCATGGTATTCCAAGAAATGTCGTGCTGGATAGCGATGCCAAATTTCTTTCTCACTTTTAGAGATCCCTTTGGAGGCTCATGGGGAATAAGTTGCTCTTTAGCACTACTTGTTATCCTCAAACTGATGGACAAATAGAGGTGACAAATAGAACTCTCACAACCTTGCTTAGAGGTATGGTGAGTAAGAGTCTGAGGGATTGGGATGTCAAACTTGCTGATGCCTAATTCGCCTGCAATATGGCTCCTTCCTATGCTACCTCTCACTCTCCTTTTGAAGCGTGCTATAGTCTTGACCCCCTTACTCCCATCAATCTTATTCCTTGTAATAGCTCGATCCTAAATCATGTTTAGTCATTTAATTAAGTGCATTATTAATTTTCTTGCATTTGTTTATCGTATTTAATCATCCCAGTTGAAAAAAATTCATTTGGGCCCTCACTTTGCAATTGGGTTTTTATTAATGTAAAATTTTGGTAAAATTGATAGTAGGCCTTTATAATTATGATTTAAGTGATCACATTACTTTTCTATTACATCAAAAAAATTTAAATTTGAGCTACGTAAAAACTTTATCGCAATGGAGTGATAAAAAAATGAATCTTGGATGTGTTGTTTAACTTAGGAAATCACTTAAGGTGATTTTTTATTAAGGGGTGGATTATGGAAATTTCTCCAATTGATTATAAAATGTTATTTTGCTCATTTATGTAAATAAGTAAGCTGATGAATGTGTTTTAAGTGATTTTGAAAAAGAGAAGAACTGAAAATTTGATGTAAATGATTATAGAATAAATTTAAGTAATATGGCTTTGTAAGGTGACAAGAAGAAGCAAGGCCTTGTTAAATGATTTCAAGGAGCAATTTTAGAGGGGAATTATATGAAGAAAAGGGGGAAAACAAGAATAGTAGGGCTGTGAACATACCAAAAATAGGGGTCTCTTTGCGATTAAACTGATATTGTTTGGCCATTTGAAAATTGTGATTTTTGGTGGGTAGATAGATCCATGAGTTATCTTTCAAATGCCTTTTGAAACACTTCATTCCACATTTTGTGTAAAACCTTATGGCCGTTTTGTTAAGACTGTGTAGGACAGACCCGAGCTGTGCACAATTGTGCTTTAGCTCAATTTTAGGCGTCGTGTTGTAGTAATTGGGTTTTGCGCTATGAATGGAAGTGTTGCGAGACTTCCAAAGATTTTCATATTGGGCTTATAGCTCAATTAGACGGTTTGGGTGAAAGATATGAATTTTCTAAAGTAGATCTTCAAACGGTAATATGAGGGAAGAAAGAAATCGTGATATTTGAAAATATTATCAGGAGTTTCACAAAGAAATTACAAAGTTTAGTGAGTTCAATAACTTTGACTATGTATAGAAGCTCACATGGTTTGGAAAACTGAATTACATGGGCGTAGATGAAATTTGAGAAGTGGGGAGAGTAATGACTCAAGATCGGAGTCTATCGGGCCAAACTAGGGTCATATGAGCTTTCATGAACCTCACAATACCCCTCTTGGCATTAAACCCTTTATTATTCATTTCGGAAACATCAAAACCCATATTCTATTTATATCCATTAAAATCCTTTCATTATCGCCTCAATGATTTCACTTTGGTCTATTTTGCTTCAATTTGTTTTACTTCAAGTTCAATGACCCTAACTCATTTATTTTTCAAAATCATTTTAGTATAACTTATTTTATATTGAATTGTTTGAATTGTGAATCCCTTTTTATTAATCAATTTCTGTAAAGTTGCCAAATTATGGGGGTGAAAATTATTTACTAACTGCATTTACCGGTAACTATATTTCTTCAGCAGAAACGGGGCCTCGTCTATTGTTTTCCATTGTGCATAACTATTATCAAGTGAGATTGAATTTTAAAGACTTTGGGTACATTCATTGCCTGTATCTTTAGAAATTGGAGTGTATTTATCAAAGTTATCATGCTTTGGTAAGTACATCAATGAATCAGTTTACTCAATAATTTATCACTAAATAAGTGACCTCGTCAGTTATCATCTTTAGGGTATTCGTCCTTCAGTTACCCGCGCAGCTTCAGGCCAAGTCCCCAATAGGCTTGGCAGGTGTACACCTATCCATAGATCGTAACAATATCAAGAGGTTCGCTATTAGATAATTACTAGTAATGCAGTTTTACTTTCATTTCATTCACTGTTTTAACTTAAAATAAATTACGAAGCGGGCGCCAATCAATCTATGCAGAGATCTTTTAATGATACATGAATGCATGTATGGAGCTTCGGCTCACAGTTCAAAATATTTATAATATTTTTTTTGGGTAAATGCTCAGTAAATCGCCCTCATTCTAACAAACCAACTGAAGAAAATAAGTTGAGTAAGGGACTCCAGATGGATCAACAGTGGCATAGTACTTGCATATTTCAAAGCTGTATTTTGAAATCTTTAGTGGATGGACGTGTAGATTGTATGGTGAATTGTTTTACTATGGTGTAGAAACCTTTTGTTGGTTAACAGTTAACTGTATATGGTTTGATCATGTATGAATGTATATGGTTAAAACTATGCCTAACTATGTTATTTCTAGCACACATTCTTCAAGCCTTGTCCTTTGGGATGGTGGTGATGCCCTGATCATTGGGTTTATCATTTGTAATTGAGGGAATCAGAATAGTGATTGTAAATAGTGAAACATACTTGGTTAGGGGGCCGTTACAGTTTTGGCATCAGAGCCAGGTTGATTTTCTTTGAGGGGATATGGAGTATGGGGAGTAGAGATTGGAGGATGAGAAGGTTGGTTAATAAAGGTTATTAATATATCATTAGAGATTTATGACAGTAGAAAAATGCCTGGTTATCTCTCCCATGTTTTTCACTTATGTTTCTCCTTGTTAGATGGATCCATATGTAGTTTGTTGAGTTGAAATATAACCGCAAGTGCACGGTGCCAGTTGTAGCTAGCAGAGG
>NCQT01094676.1:16846-30166 GCA_002740465.1 Stenocereus thurberi | reverse complement strand
TATCATCTAAATTTTTTGCTTTCATGTATCGTATTTAATCGTCCCGGTTGGGGGATAATTCATTTGGGTCCCACTTTACAAATTAAGTTTCATTGATTGTTAATTTAAGTTTCATTGATTGTTAATTCAAGTTTTGTTGATTGATTAAATTTCGGGTAAATCGATATTAAATCCCAGTAAATATGATTAGGTGATTAAATTATTTTTCATGATGTCACAAAAATTTAATTTTTAACCATGCAAAAAATTTTGGGCCCAAATTCATTAAGTTTGGCACAATTCATTTGGGCCCGATTTGCGGTCCGATTAATTTTGGGGTCAAATCTTGGCTCGAAAATTTTTGTGTGATTAAATTAAGTTAATTGCCACTATTTATACCTAATTTTAATTAGCAAAAAGATATTTTGAGGAGGTATAAAACTCAGCCAAGTAATTTGATATAGCTTGGAATCATTTTCAACCAAGTAAAAACACCAAACTTTCTTCTTCTTCATCTCTCTCCACCCCACAACCAGCCCCCCTGCTACCACTACCACCGCCTACTGCCGCCACCAACTGCTGCCATCAGCCACCAGCCACCCACCACAACTCTCACAAATACCAAACACCATCTCCATCTCTCTATACTTGATCTCAAGTGAGGTAAATCCTAATTCTAACCTTGTTTGATTATTGGTTTTACGTTGGATTTGATCATGGATCATGTTATCTTGATGTAAACAAGTGTTATTTTGATGTTTTAATTGATTGGATGAGCTCCAAGCATGCTAGGGTTCAGGGGTGTCTAAGATCATGCAAGCTTAAGTTAAAGTGTTGGATTTTAATTGTCTTATCTTTGATTTGGTATTCTTTAAACCTATTGATGATGGTGGTGGTGGGTTTGATCAGATTTTTGCATAAAATTGTGAATTATGGAAACTCCCCAATTTATTTAAAGTGATTCATTTGCTCATTTATGCAAGCAAAGGTGATTATGGATGTGTTTGGAGTGATTTTGTAAAGAGAGGAATTGAAGGACATATATGTAGATAATTATAGAGTATTTTGAGGAAAAATGGATTTGTAAGGTGATGATGAAGGAACAAGCTTTATTACATCATTTTAAAAAATGATTTTAGATGGGGATTTATGAGAAAAGAAATGGGAAAGCAAAAACAGTGTGGCTGTGAACCAGCATAAAATATTGGTCACTTTGCCAATAAACTTGTAATGATCGGCCAAGTCAAAAATTATTATTTTTGGTGGGTAGATTGATCATTGCGTTATCTTTCAAATGCCATTTGAATCACTTCATTCCGAGTTGCGTGGAAAACGTTACGGCTATTTTGCTAGAACTGCACTTGTGTTCTTGTCCCATTTTGAGAACCCTGTTGTGGGAATCATATTTTGTGTTGTAAATAAAAGTTTTTAGGGACTTCTTAATCTTTCCATATTGGGGTTTTAGGTGTTCGTTTGAGGTCAAGGTGAAAGTCATGAATTTTTGAAGTGAACTGACCTGCTTTGGTATAAATTGGGTTGTTATTGCATTTTCTATGCAGCGTATAATTAGAGGAAAATTCTAAAAATTGTACGGTAGATTATCCATATTATTTTCAAATTTCCTATAAGATTTCATGAATTTTGATTGAGTATTTTGAGTTTGGTGATTTTTGGAAGCATTTTAGGTAATTGTGTAAAGAGCAATAATAAAGATTGAGTGAGATGGATCATGCACTCATTTTGTGTATTTTGAGCCAAGTAAGGTCATTTAAGGGGGAAATGAATATCCATGGACTTTCATAGAGCTTTTAGCGTGATTAATCAGAAAGAAGAAGGCAAGTATACAATTTGGGAGCTTGTTTATGAGCTTTGAATCAATTATGGATTTTACAAAGAAAATACCACGTTTAGTGAGCTTAATAGATTCTATTGAGTTTAATGATTCATTTGATGGATTTATGAATGATATATGGGAAGTGGGGAGAATTTTTTATTCAGAAACCATATTTATCAGGCCTAGTTATTGCAGTTTATGCTATTTTGAACCAAGATATATCTCTCTTGGCCTCAAACCTCTATTACTTACTCAATTTAGAATGTATCAAAGGTTTTTATCAAGCTAATCTAGTATACTTGCTGTTATCTTGAACCAAGCTATACATCAGTGAGCCTTAAACCCGTATCAGCAACCTATTTTAGAAAAGGCCAAAACCACTCTCCCATTTGTCACCATCAAGGCCTTTTCCTTTGTAATCTCATTTGTCTCATTGTGATCTATTTTACTTTCATTTACTTTATATTGGATTTAATTACCGTCATTAATTTAGTTCTAAAGTTATATTGAAATACTAGAGTTATGTACACCATTGAATTACTCAATTTCTATTACACATGCTTTTACTTACTCAATTATGAGAGTAACGATCATTTACTGACTACACATACCTACAATGACATTTATGAAACAAAGTCGAGGCCTAGTTATCGTTCCCCGTTATGCATAAGTGTTATCAAGTCATGACATATTCATCAAGTCAGATGATATTTTTGAAACAGCTGACTTTTATTAGGTCAGATGACATTTTTAAAGACTCAAAGTACGTCCATTGCCTTTATCCTCAGAAAGCAGAATATGTTTATCAAGTTACAACTCTTCATGAGTTTATCAATGAATCAGTCTATACTGTGATTTGTCATTTAACTTGTGACCCGTCAATTATCATCTATAGGGCGTTAGCCCATCATTTACCCGTGCGGCTTCAGGCCAACTCTTGATTAGATTGGCAGGTATACACCTATGTATAGATCATATGATTGCAAGGGGTTCACATCCAGATGAAGAGTAATTCAGTTTCATATTACTTTCCCTTTCATTATTATTAGAAACTAAATGAATTGCAAAGGCAGGTACCCATCAACAGTATTTCTACGCTCATTTTACAATATAGGAATGCATGTACTGAGTTTTAGCTCGCATTTTCGAATTGTTTTCATGTTTTCTATTTTAGGTGATGAAATATCACATGTATATCTATTTAGCAAGCCGTTTTCGAAGTCATCAGATGCTCACAATGGATTCAGCATAGCATGAATATTGGGATCGACCTAAGTTGGGTTTATATTCAATATACTTGTGTAGTGTGGAGTGCAAATTAGCACATGGTATGATTAAGTCGATTGTACTGAAGTTGAACTATTATGGACCTTGGTCTTAGAGTATTTCAGTTTAATAGATATTGTGATTGTGAACATCAGCCGCAAGATCAAATGGTTTCAGTGAGCCTTGTCCTTATCAGGATGGCGGTAACGCCTTCTATAATTAATTCTTTCATTGCAGTTTTTCATAAATCATGTCATTAGCATTTTGGGGGCATTACACTTTTTGGGCTACCTTTGGATCAGCTTTGCCATTCAAATGTTGCCTATATCTATCCTGAGAAAGCTGTGTATACTTTTAATCTTTGCATTGCTTAAGGACAAGCAATAGTTTAAGCATGGGGAAGTCTGATAAGTGGTTAATATATACATCATTTCAGGGCTATTTTGTGTCATTTTTAAGAGAATTATGTGCTTATTGTTATTATTTACTCTCCTATTCTTGATTTATGCTTGGGCATAGTTGTTTGATGTGTATCGTAGGATTTTTAGCCTTTTTACTCAGCATTTTCCCTTCAATGCCTATATTTTGACCTCCTTCATGGTTATCTATGTTATGTCATGATCATAGAGTAAAGAATGAGCAAAAACACAATTCCAGCACAGGCCACGATCGGCCCATGGTGTCTGCCATAGTTCGTGGAGCCTATAACTATTGCCTCTTCATTTTTCTTCGGTTGTGTGGCTGAGATCAAGTAATCTCTCCCATAAATAGCCTCGTTCTGCAGCAGTAGAGAGCACCCCTTGAGCATTTCTAAGCAAAGAAAAAGCATAGAGCAGCATAGATTATTAGTGCTTTAGTTTCTTTCCTAGATTTTGTAGGTTTTCATTTGGTTATTGTGTTGGTGTGAGTCCTGAGTGTGAGAGTTTGTTCTTAAAGCAGTTTTGAAGCCCTTGGTTGACGGCCATCTCAGTTAATCCCCTTTTCGGCCATATTTCGCCAATTGGTTGTTAGTTTGTTAATCTTTTATCATGTCTGGGTAGTTTTCTTTAGTCTAGGGATTTAGTAGTTTGTAGAAGCGTTATTGGATCATGTTTTAATCGATACAATTGTGCTTATTTTCATAATTAGTTTGATTTCATTTTGTCAAGTGTTTGGATTGTTGTGAGTTGATTTTTTGCTAAAATTTGCTTACACTCTTGAAACAGTCGAATGAAAAACTGCAAGGTGACATTTGGTTATCGGACTGCTTGATTAGACTTAACATAACTTCGTCTTGAAAGAGAGATTTGTATGATAAGAGAGCTAGTAAGTAATCGAAGATATTTAAGGTAAATTAAGATAAATTAGTCTGAAAGAACGACTTTTGCTTAGTATCGGCAAATTTAGTTGATTTCGAAAAAATAGACTGAGTTTCTGAAAAGATTACAATTCCTCGAATTTAATCAATTAAGAAGAAAGCACATGTTCATTATTTTTGATCCAATTTCCTTTCACAATACGAGAATTTTTCGACCTTTTTCCCTTATTGATTTAGAAAAGTTTATTTGCTATTATTAAATCGAATCCACTTGAATCAGAATTTTACTTAACACATTCTGATAGGCAAGACTCAGTAAGTTACAATTAGTCCCTTAGGAATGATATCTTTAATGTATACTACGACTACCCATACGCTTGCAGGAGTTGATCAAGTTTTTGGCACCGTTGCCGGGGACTAAAACTATTAACTATTGAGTTAGTCTTGCGAAAGTGACTAAGTATTTTTTTGTTTTTTTGTTTTTTTTTTCTTTGCTTGTTTAAATTACGCTGGCGGTGTTGGTGTTAGTGCTTGTAAGAATTTTTCCTGGTTTATGCGAAGTCCAATCTTATACGAACCCGATCCGGAGATTGAGAGGACTTTTCGCTTAAGGGGGAAAAAGTAAAGGATTAAAGAGTAAAGACGCGAGGTAAGAAGGAATTCAAACATGGCAGAAGGTGACCAACAAAGGACTCTTAGAGATGTTGCTATTCCAGGAGTCCAAGGGATCGCCTCAAGCATCGCACGCCCTGCTGTCGATGCCAACAACTTCAAGCTCAAATCGGCACTCATTTCCACCGTGCAGCAATCTCAGTTGGGTGGAACTCCATTGGAAGACTCAAATCTGCACCTCTCGGTCTTGTTAGAGGTGTGTGATACGCTGAAATTAAATGGAGTCTATAGTAATGTGATTCGGTTGCGCTTATTCCCTTTCTTATTAAGGGATAAAGCGATATCTTGGTTGCACTCTTTGCCGTCTGAATGCATAACCACTTGGAATGAGTTGACAAGAGCTATCCTCACCAAATTCTTTCCTCTAAGCAAAGCAACGAGCCTAAGGAATCAGATCACTAACTTACCGTAAAGAGATGACGAGACGCTCTATGAAGCCTGGGAGTGTTTTAAAGATCTGTGGCATTTGTGCCCGCATCATGGTCTTCAGTGTTGGATGATAATCCAAGCCTTTTATAATAGTGTGACCTGATCTGTGAGGTCTACGATTGATGCGGCAGCGGGAGGAACTCTGATGAGCAAGACTAAGGATGAAGCCTATAATTTGATCAAGGATGGTACTAAACAACTTCCAATGGTCCACTGAACGAGGCCAACCTAAGCGGGTTGGAGGTAAGCTTGAAGTTGATGCAATACTTTACTTTCTGCTAAAGTAAATGCAATGATCCAAAGACTGGACCAAATGATTGTTAATGATGTGAACACTAGTGCCCCTCCCCGTTGTGAAATTTGTTGCTCAATTGAGCATAAAACTCTGAATTGTCAAGTTAGCAGCCTTTTCTTCAAGACCCTAATGAAATTAACTATGTTCAAAATTTTAAACTAAGACAGACCAATGACCCTTACACTAATACCTGTAATTCAATTGGAAGAATCATCCGAATTTCTCTTACAGGTTGAATCCAAACACTGTGAATATGCCACCTGTGAATGTTAGAGTATCCCCTGGTTTTCAAAGAACCCCATTCCCTTCTCAGATGCCCCAAAAGTCTAATTCAGAGGTAATGATGGAAAATATGCTTATGACACAACAAAAACAAGATGAGTATATTAAGCAATTAGCCTCCAAGAATGACGTGCTTACAACTCATAATAGGATGCTAGAAGCCCAAATTTCCCAGAAAGCCACTATTTCATCTACACCCCCTGATGAACTTCCTAACAAACCTGAACCTAACCCTCATGAGCACTGTAGTTGTGTTACCCTGAAGGAAGAAGAGGACTTAACTGACTTTAAGGAAGTACCAATGGAAGAGGGTATGGAGATAATCATGGCTGGAAAAAAGGAGAGAAATAATGATGGCAAGATTGCCACTTTCAAAGAAAACAACACTGTTGAGATCCCCACCATTTTCCCCCTAAGCTCCCTAACCCAGGTAGTTTTTCTATTCCCTATATTGTAGGAAAGGTAGAAATTGAGAGAGGTCTATGTGATCTAGGTGCAAGTGTCAGTATAGTGCCCTATTCTTTATTTCATAAGCTGCACCTAGGACCATTACTAGTCATACCCTTTTCCTTGCTGTTGGCTGATGGTTCTGTCATGGAACCTATAGGTAAGTTGGATAATGTGTCGGTTAATATAGGAGACATTTGGGTGTTGGAGGACTTCATTATAGTTGATATGCCTGAAACCGATGATGCCCAAATTATCCTAAGTCGGTCCATTTTGACGACAGCTGGTCCCCACATTAATGTAAGAGAGGGTCATATATCATTTGAGATAGAAGGGCGATTTGCCATGTTTGGTCATAAGGAGGGCATGTTTTCTCCTCATTCTTCTATATTGGATGCATTACCCCTTTCCCCTGAGATTGATATGGATGATGTCTGAAATTGTAAAGATCCTCCTAATTCTGACTGGATTCCTCATGAGGACCCCGACCAAAGGTATGTTAAGGTGGACTTGGCTACTCCTATGCCACCTAACAAGCCCGAGGTTGAGGCCCCTGTTTCTAATGAGTCATTAATGAGTGATTACCGCAGGTTTGCACAAACTATTCTGTCCATACACCCTGTGCAAGGTTTTGACACAGATTTTGGTGTAGGGGTTGAACGAGTTGATGATAACCCGTCTAATACCCATAAAAGCGATTTGTTTTGTATGTAGATAGTGCATTATGGCACCAAGTTATGAAGATGAAGGACCTGCAGCCGAAACTTTTAAGGTGGCACCTTCAACTGAATAAGTTTGATTTTGGGGTTTGCGATAAAGCGGATCCGGACCAAGCCTAGAACTAGGCTCAAGCTCTTGACCTTAAAAGAGGACTTCTTAGGAGGCAACCCAAGCTTTCTTTCCTTTTCCTTTTCTTTAGTTTTTATTTTTATTAGTTTTGTAGTTATATAAGTGGAAAATAAAAAAGAAAAAGGGAACAAAAAAATATATGAATGTTATGTTAGCACCATGATCAGTACCCCAGAAATACGACCGTGGGATTCCAACCCAGAAAAACCAGAAAAATTGAGTGTCTGCAGACACCATGGATGGTCTGTGGTGATTAGCTACGGGCCACGGTCTAGGTTTTTAACTGCGGTGCCATTTCCCTCTCCTCCTATCTTCTCAACCTCTTGACATACTCTCTCTCTACCCACATTTTCCCTCTATAAACTCCATAACCAAATCTCTAATCTCCCCTCATTTTATCTCTATTTTCAATCATTTTCACACCAAATCCTTTCCTTTCACTCAATCTTTCCTTTTTATTCATAAAATCCTTCTCTTTCTTCTTCTTTTTCTTCAAATTCATCTCACCTCCACTCATCTAGCATACCCATCCTTTTCTCTCCCTTATTCTTCATATTTTTGTTTAATTTCTTCAATTTTCTAGATTTTAGTTCTTATTTTTGGTTTTAGGTTTTTTTTTTTTTTTGGTTTCAAGTTTGCACCAATGGCACCAAACAAGAGACAAAGGAGCATCAAGGAGGTTGGTTCTTCAAGTCAAGCACCACCCCAACCCCAATGGGCATCCCGAACATCAACAATATGTGTGCTAAAGGTAATATTTCTCACCCCCTTGTTTTAACGCCTCCTAATCATGTTGCACGATATAATTATTTGAATGAACGCATAGTTGTAGCAATTGGATATTATGATGAGGATTTGTTAGTCCAGTTCAGAATTTTGGATTATATTAGATGGTTGTTTGCAACAGGTGGTATGGGCCACTTACTAGAACTCAAAGAGCATACGGATAGGAGGGACCTGACCCTAGAATTTCTTAGTACACTGCATTTTAAGGTCACTAGAAGGCCTCAATGTCAAGCCGGATATATATCGTTTTATTTGCAGGAATAATTGTATGAACTGAACTTAGGTACCTTTAATAGTATTTTCGGTTTTTCACCTAGCATGGAGTTATCGTATCATCAAGTCCCCCGCGAATTCAACCCAAATGCGTTTTGGGGTGAACTTTTGGGGAATGTTGCGTACAGTACCAGTTGGTCAAAATGTACACATATTAGGAACCCCTGTATTAGAGTAACTTAGCGTACTTTGGCATGTTCTTTGTTTGCTCGAGACGATAGTCTGAATGTCCCGAGACTTTCTGAGTTGTACTTTTTGTCCAGTATGCTCGACGGAGATCAACTCGACGCAGGTTTCTTCTTAGCTAGGCAATTGCATAGTGCTGCTGTTAGCACTAATGGTACGATAGTCATTGGTGGGATTGTAACTATTATTGCTAGATTTTTGAGAGTTGAGCCCAACACTGAGGATAGAGTTTCCGGGTCTGAGCAGCTTGATCAAGTTGCTTCTGAGATTATGAACTTTTGTAAAGTTGAGGATGGCCATTTGTGTTGGATTTACTCGGGGACTGGCTTTTGCCGCTTTCCAATGTTGATCGCACCACCCTTCTTCACCGAGGGAACCTTTATTAGGTGCCAGGTGATGAGGAGGTTGTTCGACCTATACCCCATCATCCAGCCCCTCGATTTAGTAAGTCGGACCAAGTTCTTCCTCTCAACCACCCCCGCTTAACTATTCTGACCTCCAAGACACCCTTAGGTCCATTCAAGAGGAGCAAGTTTCGCTCCGAGAGTTTGTTGCTTCTGAGAGCGTCCCCTTCGGGACTTTGCCCAAGAGTGCCATGATGAGCTTCGTGGGTTGTTTGCTTCCTAGACATAATATTTTTAAGACTATAGGGCATGCCTATAGACCTGGCGAGATTGGCATATCTCCTATAGCCAACCATCCCATCCTCCTTCACCTCCTCCTCTCTGATCTTGTTTTATGCTACTCCCCTTCCCTTTTTATTATGTGCCCACATTGAGGGCAATATGTGATTCAAGCATGGGGGAGTTAGTCATTATATTTGGCGTCTGATGCCTATTTCTGTTTGGTGTATTTGTGCTTTGTATACATTTTTAGTCATCGTTTTTGTAGTTTTTGATTTTTCAGTATTTAGTTTTGTTTAGTAGTGCATTTAGTTTTCTTCTAGGTTGCATTTTAGTTTCTTTCTTTTATTTGTTTCTTTTGCATTTTAGCTTGCATTGTTTGCAGGAGCATGCATAAAAAAATAAAAATTAAAAACTGAGAAAAAAAAGCACAAAAAAGAAAAGAAAAAAATCCTTCAATGATGATCTCTATGGATTTGATAGTTTTCTATCGTTTAGTTTGATCCTTTGATTCGCCCAAATTGCGCATAAAAGTTCGCGAATGCATTGTCGAAATGAATTCTATGTTTTGACCTCAAGTTGGGTGCGAGTTGATTTACTCCATGAGTCTTTACAAGATTTTGGCATGCGTTTACTAGTGTGCTGGCTTTGTCTTTGGTAGAAGTCCCATGAGACTTTGAGCCTTTAGATACTATTTATCAAATTAGTCTCATATTTCTTTCCTGTGTGACTCTTCCTTGACATTAATTCTCTAGAACTTGTTTTGATTGTCATTCAAGATCACATTTCACAAATGTATTTAGGCAACATGATTGAAGCAATTTTACTTTGATTTATTTGAACCCCATGGCCAAATAGCCACCCTGGTTGTGTATTGTATCCATTGTTAGCCCCTTTGAGCCTGTATCTGTTTTTCCTGATTTGAACCTCCTATTATAACCCATAACCAAATACTTGTCTTACCTTTATGCCAAGGCTAGAGGAGTGTTCTATTCTGTTGCATCAAGTTTGATAAGGCATTAGTAAGATGGAATGATATTTTGTGGTGCAATTTGGTTGTTTGGTGCGGGGTTATGAGATAATGATTAATCCCTTGTTTTATTATACAAAGTTTGGAGAAGAGTTAAAATTTAACTATCCTTTTTGAGAAAAAAATAATAACTGCTTACGAAAAAAATGAAAAAAAACACAAAGGAGAAAAATTCGGAAGCAAAAAAAAAGAACGGAAAAAAGAAGAAAGCGGTTAGCCTTGATGGGAAAGTAAGTTATTTTTGATTTTCGACTCTTTCTCTCTTCATTTGGCGATTTATTCTAAATTGATATGGTTTAAGAAGGATGTAGAATGATGCATTAGAATTGTGTAGCTCTTAGTCTTTGGCTTCTTACTCGTCATTTCTAAAAACATTTGTTCCTCTCTTACGTTTACCCTTAGCCCTGTTGCGACCCTATTAAACTCCTCATGATTATCTAATATGTTTGCATTTTTAGTGATGACGAATTTTGAGAATCTTATCAAGCTTATAGTAGATTTGCGTCCCAGGTTGAGATTTGAGAGAACCTTCATAAATATATACATTTCAAACACACGACTGCTTAGTGCCACATAACTATAGTGAGGTTCTACCGGCCTTACTAGTTCGCTTGTTTCGCATGTTAAACGACTGTATTTGACAATTTGAGACAGATTGCTTTCAAGTTTGGCATTATGATCCATTAAAAGTCTTTGAAAATTTCATTCCCTATTCAGTTTGTTCATGATTTTTGGTATCTTTTTGGGCTACCTTCGGACTAGCTTCACCATTTGGATGTTACCTAAATCTATCCTGAGGAGGCTGAATATACTTTTAATCTTTGCATTGCTTGAGTACAAGCAACAATTTAAGCAAGGGGGAGTTTTATAAGTGCTTAATATATACATCATTTTAGGGCTACTTTGTGTTGCTTTTAAGAGAATTATGTGCTTATTATTATTATTTACTCTCCTATTCTCAATTTATGCTTGGGTATTGTTGCTTGATGTATTTTGCATGACTTTGAGACTTTTTACCTAGCATTTGCCCTTCAATGGCTATATTTTTACCTTCTCCATGGTTATCTATGCTATGCCACGACCGTAGAGCAAAGAACGAGAGAAAACTCGGTTCTCGCAAAGGCCACAGTCGGAACATGGTGTCTGCCATAGTTCGTGGTGAGCTTGCAACTGTTGCCTCTTCATTTTTCTTCAGCTGTGTGGCTGAGATCAAGCGAGCTCTCCTATAAATAGCCCCGTTCTGCAGTAGTAGAGAGCATCCCTTGAGCATTCCTAAGCAAAGCAAAAGCAGAGAATAGCATAGATTAGTGCTTTAGTTTCTTTCTTAAATTTTGTAAATTTTTAGTTTTGTTATTGTATCGGTGTGAGTCTTGAGTGTGAGAGTTTGTTCTTGAGGCAGTTTTGAAGCCCTTGGTTGAAGGTCATCTCATTCAATCCCCTTTTCGCTGAGATTTCACCAATGATTGGTTCATTTGTTAATCTTTTATCATGTCTGGATAGTTTCCTTTAGTCTAGGGATTTAGTAGTTTGTGGAAGTGTTGTTGGATCATGTTTTAATCTATACAATTATGCTTATTTTTATAATATGTTTGATTTCGTTTTGTTAAGTGTTTGGATTGTTATGAGTTGATTTTTGGCCAAAATTTGCTTGGACTCTTGAAACAATCGAGTGAAAAATTGAAAGGTCATATTTGTTCGTTGGACTGCTTGATTAGACTTAACATAACTTCGTGTTAAAAGAGAGATTTGCATGTTAAAAGGGCTAGTAAGTAATTGAAGATATTTAACTTGAATTAGACAAATTAGTTTGAAAGAACGACTTTTGCTTAGTTTAGGCAAATTTAGTTGATTTCGAAAGAATTGAATGAGTTTCTAAAAAGATTTTATTACAATTCCTCAAATTTAATCAATTAAGAAGAAAGCACATGTTCATTATTTTTGATCCAATTTCCTTTCACAACTATGGGAATTCCCGGACGTTTTTCCCTTATTGATTTAGGAAATTTTATTTGTTAAATCGAATCCACTTGAACCAGAATTTTACTTAGCACATTCTTGATAGGTAAGACTCAGTAAGTTACAATTAGCCCCTGAGGAATGATATCTTTAATGTATACTACGACTACTCATACGCTTGCAGGAGTTGATCAAGTTTTTGGCACCGTTGCCGGAGACTAAAACTATTAACTATTGAGTTAGTCTTGCGAAAGTGACTATTTTTTTTTTCTTTGCTTGTTTAAGTTGCACTGGCAGTGTTGGCTTTTAGTGTTTGCAGGAATTTTTCCTAGTTTATGCGAAACCTAATCTTGTACAACCCCGATCCAGAGATTGAGAGGACTTTTCGTTTAAAGAGGAAAAAGCAAAGGATTAAATAGCAAAGATGCGAGGCAAGAAGGAATTCAAACATAGCAGAAAGTGACCAACGAAGGACTCTTCGAGATGTTGTTACCCCAAGAGTCCAGGGGATCTCCTCAAGCATCGCTCGCTCTGCTGTCGATGCCAACAATTTCAAGCTCAAACCGGCACTTATTTCCATAGTGCAACAATCTTAGTTCGGCGGAACCCCCTTGGAAGACCCAAATCTGCACATATCGGTCTTGTTAGAGGTGTGTGGTACGCTGAAATTAAATGGAGTTTCTAGTGATGCGATTCGGCTGCGCTTATTCCCTTTCTCGTTGAGGGATAAAGTGAGAGATTGGTTACACTCTTTGGCATCTGGATGTATAACCACCTGGAATGAGTTGACAAGAGCTTTCCTCACCAAATTCTTTCCCCCAAGCAAAATAGTGAGCCAAAGGAATCAGATCACCAACTTTCTAGAAAGAGATGATGAGACGCTCTATGAACCCTGGGAGCATTTTAAAGATCTGCTGCATTTGTGCCCCCCTCATAGTCTTCAGCGTTGGATGATAATCCAAGCCTTCTGTAACGATGTGACCCAATCTGTGAGGTCCACTATTAATGTAGCGGCGGGAGGAACTCTGATAGGAAAGACTGAGAATGAAGCCTATATCTGATCGAGGAGATGGCGCTAAATAACTTCCAGTGGTCCACTTAACGAGGCCAACCCAG
>NCQT01094676.1:3457-13501 GCA_002740465.1 Stenocereus thurberi | reverse complement strand
TCTTCCTCTAAACCACCCTCACCTGACTATTCTGACCTCCAAGACACCCTTAGCTCCATTCAACACGAGTAAGTTTCCCTCCGAGAGTTTGTTGCTTCTGAGAGCGCTGCTCTTCGGGACTTTGTCACAGAGTGCCATGATGAGGTTTGTGGGTTGCTTGCTTCCCAAACACAATATTTCCAAGACCATAGGGCATGTTTGGCGACCTGGCGAGATTGGCATATTTTCTATGGTCAACCACCCCATCCTCCTCCACCTCAACCTCTCTGATCTTGTTTTATACTGCTCCCATTCCCCTTTTACTTTGTACCCACATTGAGGGCAATGTGTGATTCAAGCATGGGGGAGTTACTGATTATATTTGGCGTATGATGCCTATTTCTGTTTGGTGTGTTTGTGCTTTGTATATATTTTTAGCGGCAGTTTTTAAAATTTTTGATTTTTTAGTATTTAGTTTTGTTTAGTAGTGCATTTAGTTTTCTTCTAGGTTCCATTTTAGTTTCTTTTTTTATTTGTTTATGTTGCATTTAGTTTGCGTTGTTTGTAGGAGCATGTATAAAAAAATGAAAATGAAAACAAAAATCTTAAAGTGAGACAAAAAAAAACAGAAAAGAAAAAAATCCTCCAATGATGATCTCTATAGATTTGGTAGTTTTCTATGGTTTAGTTTGATCCTTTGATTCATCCAAATTGTGCATAAAAGTTTGTGAATGCATTTTGGAAATGAATTCCATGTTTTGACCGCATGGGATGCGAGTTGATTTACCCCATGAGTCTTTACAAGATTTTGGCATGTGTTTACTAGTGAGCAAGCTTTGTTTTTGATAGAAGTCCCATGAGACTTTGAGCCTTTAGATACTGTTTATCAAATTAGTCCCATATTTCTTTCGTGTGTGACTCTTCCTTGGCGTTAATTCTCTAGAACTTGCTTTGATTCTCATTCAAGATCACATTTTGCATATGCATTTAGGCAATATTATTGAAGCAATTTTTCTTTGATTTATTTGAACATCACGGCCAAATAGCCACCCTGGTTGTGTATTGTATCCATTATTAGCCCCTTTGAGCCTGGATCTGTTTTTCTTGATTTGAACCTCCTATTATAACCCATGACTGAATACTTGTCTTACCTTTAGCCCAAGGCTAGAGGAGTGTTCTATTCTTTTGCATCAAGTTTGATAGGGTGTTAGCAAGACGGAATGACATCTTGTGGTGTAATTTGGTTGTTTGGTGCAGGGTTGTAAGATAATGATTAACCCCTTGTTTTATTGTACAAAGTTTGGAGAAGAGTTCGAATTTAAAGTTCGTTATGAATTTCCCCCTTGGCTATCCTTTTTCGGGGAAAAAAAACAAGAAGTGCTTATGAAAAAAAAGAAAAAAAAACACAAAAGAGAAAAATTCAAAAGTGAAAAAAAGAAATGAAAACAAAGAACGAAAAAAAGAAGAAAGCGGTTAGCCTTGATGGGAAAGGAAGTTATTTTTTATTTTCGACTCTTTCTCTCTTCATTCAGCGATCTATTCTGAATTGATAAGGTTTAAGAAGGATGTAATATGATGCATTGGAATCGTATAGCTCTTAGTCTTTGGCTTCTAGCTCCTCTATTCCAAAAACATTTGTTCCCCTCTTACCTTTACCCTTGGCCCCGTTACAACCCTATTAAACTCCTCACGATTGTCCAATGTGTTTGCATTTTTAGTGATGGCGAATTTTGAGATCTTATCAAGCTTATGGTAGGTTTACGTCTCAGGTTGAGATTTGAGAAAACCTTCATAAATATATACATTTCAAACACATGAGTGCTTTGTGCCACATAACTATAGTGAGGTTCCACCGGCCTTACTAGCTTCGCTTATTTCGCATGTTAAATGACTGTATTTGATAATTTGAATGAGATTGCATTTAAGTTTAACATTGTGGTCCATTCAAAGTCTTCGAAAATTTCATTCCTTATTCTATTTGTTAATGATTTTTTGTATCTTTTTGGGCTACCTTTGGATTAGCTTTGCCATTTGAAGATTACAATCTATCCTAAGGAGGCTGTGTATACTTTTAATCTTTGCTTTGCTTGAGGACAAGCAATAATTTAAGCATGGGGAGTTTGATAAGTGCTTGATATATACATAATTTTAGGCCTATTTTGTGTCGTTTTTAAGAGAATTATGTGCTTATTATTATTATATACTCTCTTATTCTCGATTTATGCTTGGGTGTAGTTGTTCGATGTGTTTTGCAGAATTTTTAGCCTTTTTACCAGCACTTGCCCTTTAATGGCTGTATTTTAACCTCCTCCATGTTTATCTATGTTATGCCATGATCGTAGAGCAAAGAATGAGCAAAAATCTGGTTCCAGCACATGCCACGGTCGACCCGTGGTGTCTGTCACGGTCCGTGGTCAGCCTGTAACTGTTGCCTCTTCATTTTTCTTTGGCTGTGTGGCTGAGATCAAGCGAGCTCTCCTATAAATAACCTCGTTCTGCAGTAGTAGAGAGCACCCCTTGAGCATTTCTAAGCAAAGCAAAAGCATAGAATAGCATAGATTATTAGTGCTTTAGTTTCTTTCCTAGATTTTGTAGTTTTTCATATGGTTATTATATTGGTGTGAGTCCTGAGTGTGAAAGTTTGTTCTTGAGGCAGTTTTAAAGCCCTTGGTTGACGGTCATCTCAGTTAATCCCCTTTGTGCTTAGATTTCGCCAATCGTTCGTCAGTTTGTTAATCTTTAGTCATGTCTGGATAGTTTTCTTTGGTCTAGTGATTTAGTAGTATGTGAAAGTATTATTGGATCATGTTTTAACTCTATACAATTGTGCTTATTTTCATAATTGGTTTGATTTTATTTTGTCAAGTGTTTGGATTGTTGTGAGCTGATTTTTTATCGAAATTTGCTTGCACTCTTGAAACAATCGAGTGAAAAATTGAAAGGTTCCATTTGGTCATTGGACTGCTTGAGTAGACTTAACATAACTTCGTCTTAAAAGAGATTTGCATGTTAAGAGGGCTAGTAAGTAATCGAAGATATTTAACTTGAATTAGGACAAATAGTTTGAAAGAACAACTTTTGCTTAGTTTAGGCAAATTTAGTTGATTTTGAAAGAATAGATTGAGTTTCTGAAAGGAATTTATTACAATTCCTCAAATTTAACCAATTAAGAAGAAAGCACATGTTCATTATTTTTGATTCAATTTCCTTTCACAGCTATCAGAATTCCCAAATGTTTTTCCCTTATTGATTTAGAAAACTTTACTTGCTATTGTTAAATCGAATCCACTTGAACTAGAATTTTACTTAGCATATTCTGAGAGGCAAGACTCAGTAAGTTACAATTAGTTACTGAGGAACGATATCTTTTTCTACACCACGGCTACCCATGCGCTTGCAGGAGTTGATCAAGTTTTTAGCATTGTTACCGGTGACTAAAACTATTAATTAGGGGTATTCAATGGTCCAGGACCGGACCGGACCGGCTGGACCGAGGACCGAAAAATTAGCAAATTGAGGACCGAGGACTGGACCGTTCTGGAGTCGGTTCGGACCAGACCGGACCGGTCAGAACCCGGACCGGATCGGACCGGATTGATTCCAGACCGGTCCTGTGGTAGCCCTAGTGTCAAGCTGTCAATAATCTGCAAAGCCAATTTTCCACCCAAAACTCTCATATCAATCACCCAAAAACCTCCCAAAACCTCTTGCTCCTAATCCTCTGATTCTGAAGCTTTGAACAAAACCGAAACAACAGCTGGGATTTCGGATACCATCTACAAAATCAAATTACAACCCAAAAATAAAGGCTTGGAGGCATATTGTTATCGAGTCGGCTCAGCCGGATCTCCACCCTCGAAGATGCTTCCCAGAAGGCCTCCCAGTCCCATCAATGATGCCACTACCTATAATTGCAGCAGTCCTCTTCCTCTTCCTCTTCTCTGACAGTTGTGATTGCAAGGGAAGTTTTGCCCCAGAAACGAAGACCCCATGCTCATGCAACTCAAAAATGGTCACTGTTTTACACAAGATGAAGAAGAGAGGAGAGGAGAGAGCAGAGTGAAGGCCGAGGAGAGGACAGGAGCAAGCAGATCNAGCCGCCAGCGAGGAGAGGAGAGGAGTTAAGGAGGAGGCGGAGAGGCTGAGTGAGAACCAGAGAGCGAGAGCGAGAGTGAGGAGAGGGCAGAGAGGCGGAGTGACCTAAGGCAAGTACTGGACTACAGGTTGTCGACTTAAAAACAAAAAACAAAAAACCTAACTCAATCGGTCTGGTCCAATTGTCGGTCCAACCGGCCTAGGACCGGACCGGACCGAAGACCAAAAGTCGGAAAAGAGGGGACTGAGGATCGGATCGAAAGGCATCGGCCCAGTCTGGTACGCCCGGTCCGACTCGGTCTTCCGGTCGGTCCAGTCCTGGACCGTTTAATGAATAGCCCTGCTGTTAACTATTGAGTTAGTCTTGTGAAAGTGACTAAGTATTTTATTGTTTTTTATTTTTTTTCTTTGCTTATTTAAATTGCGCTGGCAGCGTTGCTGTTACTGCTTGCAGGAATTTTTCCTAATTTATGCGAAGTCCAATCTTGTACGAACCCGATCCAGAGATTGAGAGGACTTTTCGCTTAAGGAAAAAAAAGCAAAGGATTAAAGAGCAAAGACGTGAGGCAAGAAGGAATTCAAACATGGCATAACGTGACCAACGAAGGACTCTTCGAGATGTTGCTACCCCAAGAGTCCAGGTGATCGCCTGAAGCATCGCTCGCCCTGCTGTCGATGCCAACACCTTCAAGCTCAAATCGGCACTCATTTCCATGATGGAGCAATCTCAGTTTGGTGAAACCCCCTTGGAAGACCCAAATCTGCACCTCTCGGTCTTGTTAGAGGTGTGTGATACGCTAAAATAAAATGGAGTCTCTAGTGATGCCATTCGGCTGTCCTTATTCCCTTTCTCATTGAGGGATGAAGCGAGAGCTTGGTTGCACTCTTTGCCGTCTAGATGCATAACCACCTGGAATGAGTTGATAAGAGCTTTCCTCAGCAAATTCTTACCCCCAAGCAAAACAGTGAGCCAACGGAATCAGATCACCAACTTTCTGTAAAGAGATGACGAGTGCTCTATAAAGCCTGGGAGTGTTTTAAAGATCTACTGTGTTTGTACCCACATCATGGTCTTCAGTGTTAGATAATAATCCAAGCCTTTTATACTAGTGTGACCCAATCAGTGAGGTCCACTATTGATGCGGCGGCAGGAGGAACTCTGATGAGCAAGTCTGATGATGAAGCTTATAACCTAATCGAGGAGATGGCACTAAATGACTTCCAATCGTCCACTGAACGAGGCTAACCTAAACGGATTGGAGGTAAGCTTGAAGTTTATGTAATTACTTTACTTTCTGCTAAAGTAAACGCAATGACCCAAAGACTGGACCAAATGAATGTTAATGCTGTGAACACTAGTGCCCCTTCCCCTTGTGAAATTTGTTGTTCAATTGAGCATTAAACTCTAAATTGTCAAGTTAGGAGCCTTTTCTCCAAGACCCTAATGAAGTTAACTATGTTCAAAATTTCAACCTAAGACAGACCAATGACCCTTACTCGAATACCTATAATCGGGTTGGAAGAGTCATTCGAATTTCTCTTACAGGTTGAATCCAAACACTGTGAATATACCCCCTATGAATGCCAGAGTATCCCCTGGTTTTCAAAGACCCCCATTCCCTTCTCAAATGCCCCAAAAGTCTAATTCAGAGGTAATGATGGAAAATATGCTTATGGCATAACAAAAATAAGATGAGTATATTAATCAATTAGCCTCCAAGGATGATGTGCTTACGACTCATAACAGGATGCTGGGAGCCTAAATTGCCCAGAAAGCCACTATTTCATCTATACCCCCTGATAAAGTTCCTAGCAAACCTAAACCTAACCATCGTGAGCACCGTAGCTGTGTTACCATGAAGGAAGAAGAGGACTTAACTGATTCTGGGGAAGTACCAATGGAAGAGGGTAGGGGGATAATCATAGTTGGAAATAAGGAGAGAAATAATGATGGCAAGACTGCCCACTTTCAAAGAAAACAACACTGTTGAGATCCCCACCATTTTTCCCCCAAGCTCCCTAACCCAGGTGGTTTTTCTATCCCCTGCATTGTAGGAAAGGTAGAAATTGAGAGAGGTTTATGTGATCTAGGTGCAAGTGTCAATATAATACCCTATTCTTGGTTTCATAAGCTGCACCTAGGACCATTACTGGTCGCACCCTTTTCGTTACAGTTGGCTGGTGGTTCTATGGCGCAACCTATAGGCAAGTTAGATAATGTGCCAGTCAATATAGTAGGCATTTGGGTGTTGGAGGACTTCATTATAGTTGATATGCCTGAAACCGTCGATGCCCAAATTATCCTAGGTCGACCCATTTTGGCAACAGCTGGTTGCCACATTAATGTCAGATAGGGTCGTATATCTTTTGAGGTGGAAGGGCAATTTACAGTGTTTAGTCATAAGAAGGAGGACAGGGTTTCTCCTCATTCTTCTATATTGGATGCGTTACTCCTTTCCCCTGAGATTGATATGGAGGATATCTGGAATTGTGAAGATCCTTCTGATTCTGATTGAATTTCTTATGAGGACCCTGACCAAGGGTATGTTAAGGTGGAGTTTGCTGCTCCTATGCTACCTAACAAGCCCGAGGTCAAGGCCCCTGTTTCTGATGAGTCTTTAATGAGTGATTACTGCAGGTTTGCACAAACGGTTCTCCTATACCCCCTGTAGAAGGTTTTGATGCAAATTTTGGTGTAGGGGTTAAACGAATTGATGATAGCCCATCTGATGGGCCACAAAAGTGATTTGTTTTGTATGCAGATAGTGCATTATGGCACCAAGTTATGAAGATGAAGGACCTGCAACTAGAACTTTTAATGTGGTACCTTCAACTGAATAAGTATGATTTTGAGGTTCGCAATAAAGAGGATCCGGACCAAGCCTAGAGCAAGGATCAAACTCTTGACCTTAAAAGAGCGCTTCTTGGGAGGCAACCCAAGCTTTCTTTCCTTTTCCCTTTCTTTAGTTTTGACTTTTATTAGTTTTTGTAGTCGTATAAGCGAAAAATTTTAAAAACCCCAAAAAAAGGAAAGAAAAAAATATATGAATAAAATGTTGGCACCACAGTCAGTACCCCAAAAATCTGGCTGTAGGGTGCCAACCTAGAAAAACCAGAAAAATCGAGTGTCGATAGACACCACAGACGGTCTTTGGTGATCTGCTACGGGCCGCAGTCTAGGTTTTTGACCGCGGTGCCTTTTTCCTTTCCCCCTATCTTCTTCAACCTCTCGACATACTCTCTCTCCACACCCATTTTCTCTCTCTAAACTTATGACCAAATCTCTCTAATCTCCTCTCATTTCTTCTCTATTTGCAATCATTTTCACACCAAATCCTTTCCTTTCACTCGATCTTTCCTTTTTCTTCATAAATTCCTTCTCTTTCTTCTTCTTTTTCCTTAAATTCATCTCACCTTCACTCATCCATCATACCCATCTTTTTCTCTCTCTTTTTCTTCATATTTTTGTTTAACTTCTTCAATTTTCTAGGTTAGTTCTTATTTTTGGTTTTAGTTTTGTTTTTGTTTCAAGTTTGCACCAATGGCATCAAACAAGAGGCAAAGGAGCACCAACGAGGTTGGTTCTTCAAGTCAAGCACCACCCTGACCTCAATAGGCATCCTGAACGTCAACCAAAGCGCGTGCTAGAAGTAACATTCCTCACCTCCTTGGTCTAACGTATTCTTATCATGTTGCTCAATATAATTGTTTGAATATACACATGATTGTAGCAACTAGATATTATGATGAGGACTTGTCAGCCCGGTTAAAAATTTTGGATGATATGATATAACTGTTCGCAAGAGTGGTATGGGCTACTTTTTAGAACTCAAAGAGCATACATACAGGGATCTGACCCCAGAATTCCTTAGTACACTCCATGTTAAGGCCACCAAAGGGCCTCAATGTAAAGCCGGATATATATCGTTTAATTTATAAGGACAATTGTATAAACTGAACTCAGGCACCTTCAATAGTATTTTCGGTTTTCCACCTAGCATGTACTTATCGCATCGCTAAGTCCCTGATGGAAATCCCTCCATCCCTTTTGTTTTGAAAGAATCAAATCAATTATATAATCTTATTATGCTGGTTTAAGGATGAATAAATCATCCAAGTTTTGTTTAAACTTCGAAACTGCAGGGCAAAGGGTTTGTTCCAGCACTGACCCGTTTTTCTGTGCAAAATTCAACAAGCATCTTCAAGTTTTAAGTCTAATTTTTTTTTATGGATTTGAAGTTCAAGATTCTAGCTTTCCAGCAAACCAAGTTTCATCCAATTTGGACTTCATTTGGTCGTTCAAATCAGCAGTTAAACCCAAGGTGTCAAAACTGCCCAGCAGGGTCAGAATGTACTCAGTTTTGTGTATCTTTGTTATTAAGCTATATTTCGTTGTAAGTCTTGTATTTTTACATGTTTTGGATCCTTACGATCTTACCTTTCATTTCCAATTGGAATTACCAGATTTGGAGTTCAATTGGTAAGTGAATTAAGCTAATTAGTAAACCTGTGCTGTTTTGGAGTCCAATCTGCACGGTTTGGAAAATCAGGTTAATTCAAGGGGAAAATGATGTCCAAATGCTGCGATTAAAGTTGGAGGGTAAACTAGACATTGTGAGGTTTCCATCCATGTAAGAAACGTAGCAATTGGTCAGCATTTCATGTGTTAAGCATGCGTGGAAAGTTGAGGCAAAAACTGGCTGATTGACACCCGGTTACTTAGCCTAGTGGTTTTCCTCCTTCAAGGGGTTTGCTTAAGTTGTGTGCCTAGTTGCTTAATCATTTTGAGCTGCTTGGTAAGCTGCCACCCAGCCACCTGAGAGAAGGACACGTGGAGCAAGAGAAAAGCCCCCATTTGGCAAGCTCTCACACGGCCACTCAAGCATGACATGACAAGCAGGCATTTTTCAGTTTTTTTGAGGTGGCCAGCCATGTACTCTTACCTTCCTAGCTGGGAAATTGAGTCATAACATTCCTTAATGTATAGGAAAGAGCTTAGGAAGATAAGCTAGTACTTTGTACTCTAAAACTTTCAGCTTGTATTAGTTTAAGGCTAAACCGTGTACTTAGTGCTTTAAGTGTGTTTAATGACTTTCCTACCTTGGGAGGAAAGCTCTCTTATGTAGTTTCAAGGCCTTATAAAAGCCTTGCATGTTCATTTAATGGAATAGAGTTGATTATTCAGTTGAGAAACTAAGACTTTGTGTCTTGTGAGTTCACTTAAACGCTTAACTTGCTTATCCTTAATTGTGGCCGATTAAGGTGGTGAACAAGTGAGTCTTAAACTTGATTAAGTGGTGATATCTGTATCTTAATCATAGTTTAAGTGCCCTAAACTTAAGTTTGGTGGTGGTATCTGTATCCAAACATTGAGCTTAGCCTATCTTTTCCTTGCTTTATGCAACCAGATTCAAGGTGTATTAGAGTGAGATTATTAGCTTGAATTTTGAGTTAGTAATCTTCCACTTGAAACTCCTTCATATCCCTTCATTCTTCCACTCCATTTACTTCCTTTTACATCCAATTCCACATTTCCCAATTCACCAAAAGGCTTGAAAACCAACCAAAACTTCAAAGCATTCAAACCGGGCAAAATGGCAAAACCTAGCTCATGTGGACAGAATTTGGGCACGGCATAGGCATGATCGTGCCTCCTCTTGTCCCCTTGTTTTCACTTGTTTGCTTCGTGTTTTTGGTGAATCAAAGCTTGGGCTCATCCTTCCCTTGTTATATCCATCCCAACCAGCATAATTCATCACCTTTTCCTTGAGGTTCCCTTGATTGTATCTACCTTTGGTTTGAAAGCTTCACTCTTAATTTGAATTATAGCTTGGACCCTCGACAGGTACATCAGTCCCCCGTGAATTCAACCCGAATGCATTTTGGGGTGAACTTTTGGGGAGTGTTAGGTACAATACCAATGCGTCAAAATGTACACATATTAGGAACCCCTATATTAGAGAAGCTCAA
>NCQT01094547.1:19870-30728 GCA_002740465.1 Stenocereus thurberi | reverse complement strand
CTTACTGATCTTCAGCCCGTATAGAGGTGAAGGTCGAGCTTTCAACCCTAAACGAGCGCTTCTTAGAAGGCAACCCAAGCCTTTTTATAGCATTCTTTTTATTTTGTTGTATATCGTTGTATCTTTTCCTTTGTTAGGTAAAAACAGAGAGAAAACAAACAAAAACAAAAATAAGAAAAAAAAGCAAAAAACGCAAAAAAGGGGAAAAAAATATAATGAGAGTGTTTTAGAAGGTCTAGACAGAAGCTACCACAGGCCCCTAGTGGTGTATACCGTGATCCATAGCGCTCTTGCCCGAAAAACCAAAAAAATTCTTAGACAAAGTCGATCATGGACCGTCCGTGGTGATGGCCATGGTTTGTGGTGGTTTGGTTCCCCATGGTCAAGGGTTTTTCTTCCCCTTTGACTCGATTTCTTCATTGTTCTTCTTCATTCCCTCAACACTTTCTCTCTCTAAACTCTCCTTCTCTCTCCCTAAAACCTCCAATACACCTTAACTCCAAATTTCTTTCAAATCTTCCTTTTCTACTCTTGTTTCTTCCACATTCTTCCATCTCCGTAACCCACATTTTCTACGCCATATTTCCGTCTTCTCTTGTTCCAAATTTTCATTTTTCTTCCATAATTTCTTCCCTATTATCTTATGTTTGCCCAACATTCTCCATTTTACCTTCCTTTAACCCCATGCCCATAGTTAAGATTTCATTCCCAACACAACCATCTACATTCCACATTCATGATACCAATGAAAAGAACCCGAACTACTCACAGACTAGGGACATCGGGTCAAGTGCAACAAGGGTTTTCTAGACAATCAACCAACGCATGAAATAAAGGTAGCCTCCAAACCCACTTGGTTTAACTAATCTTGATCATATTGCTAGATGCAATGCATTGAATAGTAAGATTATTGTGGCTACCCGTTATTTTGACGAGGATTTGTTGATTAGTTTAGGGTTGCTTGATGATATTCATTGGTTTTTTACTTATGGGGGTATGTGTCAATTTTCAAAGACACGGGACCATACATATCATGTCCTTACTCTAGAATTTCTGAGTACTTTGCATGTGGAAGTCACGAGTGGTGCTGGATATCAAGAGGGTTATGTATTATTTTATCTAAATCGAGAATTATATGAATTGAATTTGAGTACTTTTAATAGTATCTTTTAGTTTTCTACCTAATTTGGATTTAGATCAACTTTATGTGCTTAGAGAGTTTAATCCTAATTCCTTTTGGTATACCATCACTGGGAATTACCAATAAGATGCTAGTCACTCTAAAGATACATTTATTAGAAATCTCTATATTCGAGTAGCCCAGCGTGTAATTGCCTGGGGATTGTTTGCTCAGGAAGATAGTTTGAATATACCTCGTCTATCCGAGCAGTATTTCTAGTATATCATGTTGTAAGGGACACATATTGACCCTGGTTCTTTCTTTACCAATCAGTTGTTGATTGTAGCTACTAGTTCTGCTAAGGGGATAGTGATTGGAGGTCTTATCATCCTTATAACTAGGTCAGTTAGTATTGAACCCAACCCTGATGATGGAGTGTCTGGGTCTGAGAGGCCAGTGTTAGTCGCCTTTGAGCAAATGAAATTGTATACGATGGAGGGTGGTTGAATGTGTTGGATTTACCTTGGAAACAGGCTTATGCCTCTTGCAAATGTTGACAAAACTATCTTTTAGATGCGGATAACCTTTCATTTGTGCCCGATGATGAGGAGTTAGTTCATCCCACATGTCTGCTTCTCTACAACCCCATGTAGGCGCTTCTAATTCATCCCAACCTTCCTCCTCTCAGGACTACACTGATATCCACACTACCCTCCTATCCGTCCAAGAGGAGCAACATTCCTTACGGGCTTGTGTCCAATCTGAGCATGCCGCCCTTCGTGACTTTGTTCAGGAGCGGCATGATACGCTCTGTGGAATGATTGCTTCTCAAAATCAATATTTCTAGGATTTTAGGGATTATCTTGACACTTGGCGTAATTAGCATATATCTCAATCCCACCCTCTTTCTTCTCCCCCCTCATCCTTTCTAGGTCTTCTTCCCTTTCCCTATTGACTATTATGTGCTTGCATTAAGGACAATTCTTTCTCCAAGCGTGGGGGAGTTTGTTTGCAAACATGCGTTTATGAGTATGTGGATGTTGTGAATAGTTTGATTAGATTGTGCATTTAGCGGTAGTTAGAGCTTTTTTAATTGAGCAGTTCGTTTGTGAATATGTGTTTGTGAGTATGTAGGTGTTGTCAATAGTTTACATTAGTCTGTGCATTTAGGGGTAGTTAGAGCATTTCTAGTTGGGCATTTAGGTTTCTTTCTATTTGAGGAGGGTTAGTCTTTTGTATATAAGGTTTAGCATGCATCTAAAAGAACCAAAAAAAAAAAAAAATCAAAAAAAGGAAAAAATCCTTCGATGATGAAGTCTTTGGATTAGGTAGCTTTCTTTGCTTTAAATTTGATCTTTTAGTTATGCTCATTTGTGAATAAAAATGTTTGATTATGAAAATGTGCTTCTTGATTTGACCATCATGTTGAATGTTGATTGCCTAATGACACCTTGCATTAACATTTAGCACGCATGATTCAATGAGCTAGTTGTAATTTAGTAGTTGTCTCGTAAGGCTTTGAGTTTGAAATAGACTAATTCATCAATTTCAGTCTTTTATTCCTTTTCATGTGTGACTCTTCCTAGCTTCTAAATCTCTAGAACTTACTTTGACTCTTGTTTAAGGTCACATTTAGTATGCACATTTAGGCAAATGATTGAGACATTCTTTGAATTAATGAGCTACATTGACCAAATAACCACCCTTGTTAAGCATGATTTATCGTTGCTACCTCCTTTGAGCCTTGACATTGTTTATTGATGTAAACATATAATATAGCCCTTGGCCAAATGCATGCCTACCTTGCTTGGCCATGACTACAGAGTTCCATTTCTTGATTTGAAGTGGTTTGTGGGTGACAAAATGAGGCGTCGTTTGTTTGGATGTAGTAAGGGATCTAATAGTTCTATGCGTGAATTCCCTTAGGCATAATTGGGTTGTTTTTTGTGAGTTGGTTGAGAAGTGTTGAAAGATACTTAATATTTTGTGCCATTATCACTTTCTTAGCAAAATACAAAAACAGATACAAAAGAAAAAAAAAGAAAAAAAACCATAATGAAAAAAAGGGTTAAATAAAAGAATTAGCATTGATATTGGATTGGATTATTTCAAGACTTTCTCTCATTTTGAACCAACTAAGGGGATTTGTTTGTATGCTCGATATGTATTGGTTTGAGGAGTTCATTTTGTAGAAGGTTTGGAGGTGATAATTTTTGTTGCTAGCCTTTGACTTTTTGCTCCACAATCCCAAAAAATTTGTTCCCCTCTAAACCTTCACCAATAGCCCCATTACAACCTTATTTAAATCCTCATGATTGCCTATGTGTTTTGCATTCTAGTGATGGCGAATTGGAGAGTATTAACAAGCTTATGGTAGATTTATTCTTTGGAATGAGATTTGAGAGAACTAAGTTATATTTTAGAACGCATGAGTGATGAGTGCTTTATTACTAAAGTGAGGTTCTACGGGGTCTTCTAGCTCAACCTATCACATGTGCCAATAGGAGTGTTTAAGTTGATTTGGGTGGTTGATTCAATATTTGATCTTTGCTTATACTTCGGAAACTTCATTCTTCTATCTGTTTGTAATGGTTTAAATCACTTTTTGGCTAATTTTTGGGTCGATTTGGCTACTGATGGCGCTACTAATGTCTCCCTAAGGAGATTTTCATCATAATTCTAATTTCATGGTTGCTTAGGGACAAGTAACGATTCAAGTATGGCGGAGTTTGATAAGTGCTTAAAGTTTACATTATTTTGGGTAATTTTGTTGCATTTTTAGGGAATTCATGAGCTTTATGTTATAATTCATACCCAAAATTCCTGTTTTACGCATAGGTATACTTCTTTGATGCTTTTTGCAGCTTTTGAGACCTTTTTGACCAAGCTTCGACCATTAAATGATGAGTTTTTAACTCACCATGGATGCCCCTGGCTGCTATACCCTTGAAGAAAAAGAGGAATAAGAAACAACCGAGATAGAGGCCCCCACGGACTGTCCGTGATAAAGGCCACGATTCGTGGCAAGCCTGTAATAGCTGTAACTATCCATTTTCCTGCACTTTGTAGCTGAGATTACTTGGTCGTTGTTATATCTAGGCGTGGTCGACTGCAAGAAAGGAAACCTAACCATTCTGTCTCAAAAATCTCTCAAATAACTTAGTGTTTTAATCATTTTTGGAGCAAGCAGAAGACTGAAAGAAAAGCAATTTGCAAGTTTGAGGCTTGAAGATTGAAGAATGAACAAGAACTCCATTAGTTACTCTTTGAACTCTGTTAGAATTGTCCTAGGTTGTTTTAATGTCTTGTTTAATCTCTTTTGTTAGTTTAATAAATATGTGTAAGTAGTTTTCCTTTGGTCTAGGGATTTGTTAGCCAAGCTATGAAGGTAGATCATTAATTTTATCAACATTGTGCTTTGTCTATTTAGCATTTTTTAATCTATCTTGTGTTGTGAATGTTATGAGTAATTTTCATCAAAATTGCTTGCGAATTATTGAATAGTTGGGTGAAGTGCTAGGAGGAGAAATTCGCTATTAGAACAAACAAGATAAGACTTGATTTAGTAATTTTTGAGAGAAAGGTATATGTTGAGAGAAAAATTGACAATCTAGACCCTTAGTTTAAACTAATTCAAGAAACTTTGAAAAAATGGCAATTTGATTAGTCTAAATATTTCAGTTTATTTTAAAAGAAAGAATTGAATTATGTATGATTGTTATTGTTTGATTCATCTAAATTAGAGTAGAGAACATACTCAATTTATCGTATCTACTTCGTTGTCAGTGAAGCAAAGCCCTAGGCATTTTAATTGATGAAAGTCTTATATCAGTAATTAGCATTCATCTAGCGATATATTAATTTTTAGAAAATATGGCAACTTAATACTTATTTTGCTTAGAATTTTAGAAGAATAAAACTTAATATATTGGATTGGTCTCTATAGGAATGACATTTTAATCTAAACTACAACACCCATGCGCTTGCGGTGTATTAGTAAAAAATGATAAAGATGTTCAAGGATTTAGATTTATGAGTCTACTTTTATTAGAATTTTGAATCATCAATTTTGGGCTTAAAATGATGGGGAAATGAATTTTCTCCCTGGACTGTGCAATTTTAGCCTGAAACGGAGTAGGTAGAAAGATTTGAGTTTTGAGGCAGTTGTTGTGGGTAGTTATGATCTTTCATAAAAAAAGGCGTAGTAGACAATAAGGGATTTTCACATGGTGCTAATACACCTTAATATAATATTTTTAGGTTAAGTTGTGGCCTCTGCAAGTTAGGCCAAAAAACTTACCTGCCTAACGGGTTTATATTTTAACATTACCTTTAGTCAGTAAATCTGCTTTTGAAAAGTTTGTTAAGTGCTTAAAAATCGGTCTATAGAGCCATTAATAATTATCATGAGACTTTAGGGGCTTGCTTGGCTTTTAGGTTGAGAAATCTCAGTTTTAGGATGTAAGATCTCTCTTTAGTTGGCCATGTTGTAGCAATTTATTTTTGTAACTAGGCCTAATAATCTTTGATCAAGCTCAAGCTAGGTTGTTACCCTTGGTTGATGTAATGTCTATGTCATAACTCCCTTTGATTGCTCTTTTAAAATATGTTGGGATTTATTCATCTGATCCTATATGACAAGGGGACCTTATGTGGAAAACTTAAACTGCGATATGTGATTTTATGAATTTCTAAACGCGTAATTTGGTGTCTCGACTGAAAAATTAAGTAGTTCACGTTTAAAAGTGGCTTTGCTAAGTTAATACAGGTTTTGATTATATGGGTTGGGCTTACTGGAAGCCAAATGGAACTATTTATAAAATAATAAACCTTAAAGTGAACGATTAAGGCAAGTTGGCGGGAGTGCCTCATGAGATCAGGGTAGGTTTACCCTGATATAGGGACAAGTGGTCTTCCTAGCTTATAGCACAATGGTGTTCGAGATCTAGTAACCCATAAGGTTGTTTGATTTCTAGTAACGCATAAGGTTGTTTGGATTCTGGTAACCCATAAGACTCTCTGTTGGGGTCGCTGACCATTAACTGAAGTATATTTATGGTTTTGAATAATTGTTAAGAATTGGAAGTTTAAAGATTTTGAGTTGTTGAGGAACCAATCTTATTTTGAACTGTTTGAATATTTCTATCTCACCCTAAATGTTTGAAATGAATTTAAGTAAGCATATTAATATTAAGGGTAGGCATTATTGAGTTCCGTCTCACTTTTCGAACTGTTTTGTTTTCAAGTACTAGCATGCTGCATGGGATGGGATATGCGCGAGTCTGTATGATAGTTTTAGTTAAACTTTTCATTAGCATGGATTTATATCGAACTTGTTGCTGACTATGTCAACCTTTGGTGTTTGGCCATTAACTTGGATTGTGAGTTTACTTATTTCAATACATTATCCTTTTCGCTTTGTATTTCATTAGAAGAGACAGCAGTGATGTCCTCTAGGTTATCTTTTGCTGTATTAAATAGGCTAAAGATTAGAATAAAAATAATTTAGAATTTTTGAGGTGTCACTAATTGGTATCAGAGCTCTAGGTTCGGCATAGTGGCTCCCTTTGGGTACTACACCCCAAGGAAAAGTCTAATATTTTTAGATGCAGGAATTCACTGGAGCTTGACCATGGGGTTAGATAGTAGGTTTGCATGTTTTTTTAGGTTGCACAAGGCACTAATGAGTTCCTTGTGTGTTTTGTAAGAGGATGAACAGTCTACAGCACTGTAAGTTATGACACACTTTGTTTTCACCGGAGGCTGACCAAGCTTTCAGGACACTCCATTTTGGGGCACGATATTCGGATTTGGGAGGCTATCAACCGTCACTTAAATGATACTCGAATAGTTGTTTAGTAAAGAAGAGAACAAGGTGATTTGCTTCCTTATGACACTATGGTAGAACCGTATATGACACTATCGACATGATGAGCTCCTTCCCCTCAGCAATCCCTCTTGATAACTCGGTTAGATGCTATTAGTCTGATTGCTAATGGCCTATCATAGACTTCGATGAGTTAATTCAATACCTGGGCCTAGTGATGAGTTATTAGAGCCATTGGGGTTATCAAAAAAGGACCAACTACCTCTTTTCAGCAAGGATGAAGCTGAAAACACCCCTGCTAAGAAGGAAAGTGTTGTAGAGGAAGAAGAAGAGCCACCACTGCATGGGAATGCAGCTGGTGACTCTGAGGGCAACCCTATCGAGGTCAACTAATATAATTTAGATAATGAGCCCAATCAAAAAGTGGGGAATGAGGTTTAGCATAGTTATGCAAGTGCCCCTACGGAGGATGACTCTGATCCTTTAAATGAGTTTGATGAAGAATAAGGGGAGGAACCTAAAGGGATTCTAACTCTAAAGTGGAAGATCCTTCGGAAGAGTTAGAACCTAAGGAAATGGAACCCACTGAGGAGTCTAACCCCAAGGAAGAAGAGTTTAAAGAAGTGCAAACTACAACAGAACCAACATTACTACACCTACCTCACCTTCCGATGCTAGGACGAAGCGCCGTAGGGCTTCTTACTTTTGGGGTAGGAATTTGCTTAGTAACCTTAGCCTGAATTGTTTACTGATTTTGCTTGAAATATTTCTTTAATAACCTCGATGTAGGAGAGAACTTTAGTTATGAACTTTATTATTATTATGAGTATTGGTGAGATTCTATTTGTTTTTCTATAAACTTGGCGAGTAGTGCACGGAATCTGGATTTATGGATAAATGGATGGCATTAAGCTATTTGGTTGTGCATCTGGACTAGTCTCAGCCTAGTGTCTGCTATGTGTTTTATTTTTCCAATATGTGTAGGCCTATGAGCCCAAGGTCAAGTGTTATGAACTGTTGTAAGTAGGGAAACTAGACCAATGTTAAAAATATTAGCATGCTTAAAAAATTTCTTATATGATCATGGAGAACTTTTAGGTGGAATTAAGAAAAATCATAAAGTCAGAGCTTAAATCTAAAACTTTTTTTTCCTGAAGATGTCTAAAAACAACGAGGAATCCCGCTGCCATGGGGATGTGTCCATGATGGTTGACCTGAGGACGTGTCTAGAGGCCCTTTTGTCCTAGAAATGAAGGCCCTTCAACATTAAGGGGGAGAACCTTGCACCTAATGAGGCCGACCTTATCAACCTTCTGCTCATCCAGCTATTAGAGAACCAGGACGAGTAGCTACATAAGATGAGCGAGAAGAAGGAAAATAAGGATAAGGATGACCACTCTAATCTGTTTAGAAGTTGACCAATCTCCACCCACCTACCTACAACACGATAGTTGACCCTCAAGCTCTTAAGCAGTGGATCTAAGGTAGGGAGAAACTATTTGATGCTTTAGTGCCGCGATAAATGAAGAGTGAGATTCATAGGGTTTTACCTCAAAGGGAAAGTTAATTTATGGTGAGCCACTGTAAAGGAGAAGCAAAATGGGCTAATATTTGGGTGAACACAATTTAAGGAGCTTATTAAGTATCTCTTCTATCCTATGTCGCTCTAGAAGGCAAAGGTAAAAGAGTTCCTTGAATTAGAGTAAAGAAAGATGAGTGTTCTGCAATATGCTTTTAGGTTCATATAGCTATCCCACTTTGCCCCAACCTATGTGGCAAATGAAACCCTTAAAATGAACTAGATTGAGTCTGAATTAAACCATAAGCAGAAGGTCGCTATGTCTATATGTACATATAACTGTTACCACGAGTTGTATGACACCACCATCAATGTGGAGTGGGCTCACACTGAAAGGGAGGTCTCATTCAACAAGCAAGTGGATAAGAGGAAAGGGAAACACAGGATCACTGAAACTAACGACCCAATACAAGTGGCACACCAAGATGGCCCATAAGACAGTAGATAGGTAGTTACTAACAAGGAGTCATATATTAGGCATGCGGGAAGCTCGACTAATATACCAATAACTACAAGGCCACTTAAGAAGGGGTTGCTTCAAATATGGGAGTCTCATTTCCAAGTGAGGCATTATTCTCTACCACCACCGGTAAATGATCAGAGAAGGACTCACAACTGAGGTGGAGCCCAGCCTTCCAACCAGGACTAGGAGAGGCCTCAGGAGAACCGGTTAAACCTAGCTCAACCTCTCCTGTAGGGCCAACAATGACTGCCAAACCCACTGCCTCATGACATAGGAGGCGGAGTTCACATAATGCAGAGGGAAGAAGCAGAGGACACTCCTGTTGTGGTTATGGGCACGTTCTTTATCCACTCTTAACCCAGTAACTATTTTGTTTAATTCTATTGCTAGCCATTCTTTTATTGCATCTGGTACTGTTGATATGTTAAAGTTAGCTCCTTCCATTAGATCACTAGTTATATCTATTACTACACCTACAAGAGACCCCATGTGGTGTGGAAGGTTGTTTAGATAGTGTCATATCCTAATAGTTGCCAAGAATTCATAGTTGACCTACGCCACTTTGAGTTCACTGACTTTGATGTGATCTTGGGTATGGATTAACTGTCAGAATATCATGCCTAAATAGACTGCCTCAAGTAGAAAATGACCTTAAGAGGGTCTAACATGCACTGCAAGTGCACTGGTGTTGTAGACTTGTAGTCTAGATTAAATATTATCCTTAGGGACCAAAGCAATCTATTGAGTTTTGTCCTACTAAAAATACAAAGCGAAACAAGTTTTCAGAGGATTGTTTAACTGCATTAAATGATTTGTCTAGCAAAGAATTAGACCCTTGAATTAGGCATATGCTTTTCTTTAATTTGGATGATTCAAAGGAATACAATCTAACTTAATTAAGTCTTTTCTCTCGAACTAAACCGAATTGCCTATACTAATCCAACTACCATTCTTTCAAATGTCCTTAGTTTAGTCTAGGTTATAGATATTGATTACGAATTTCTCCTCTTGAGATGTAACTTTCTTTCAAAACTTACCAAATAAGGTTCAATCTTGTTAGTCCAATAGTGAGTTTCTCCTTTCGGTATTTCATTCAACTATTTAGACATGTGCAAGCAAATTTGGCTAAACTCAACAACATCAATTCAATCATAAGATAGAATAGAATCATTGCAATATAGACTGAGCACAAGTGATACAATTAGGGATGCAACATCAATGTTTTGGCTAAAACAAATCCCTAGATGCAAGTAAACTACTCACTCATGTTCAAATTAAACATCATCTAAATCAAATCAACAAAGAGCTCAAGAAGGAAAAAACGAAGAGTATGCTTAGGAACTATGAAGGTTCTTCAATGATCTTTCAATCTTCAAGCATCCCATTGCTAATTTCTTCCTTCTAATCCTCATTTTGCTCTAAAATGATTAAAAAACTCTAAACTAAAGAGAAAATGAGTGATAAGATGAGTGTGGATGCCCTTTCTTTCAGCCGAGAATGCCTTAAAATGCATAAATTGAAGCATTCTCAGGCACATAATGAAGGAAGCCAAAGGGGCTTGTAGTTTTCAGCTCATCACGGGCCATCTGTGCTGATTGCTAACTCTGAGATCTTCTATTCATCTTTGACCTACGGACATTGGGCTGGGAGTACCTTTATGGTAAGTTATGATGCATCCAATTGAGGGTCAACACTGGGTCAAAAATCTTAAAATCTGCAAAATGCATGAAAGAAGCATACCCGAGTATAAAATAGAAAAAAAAAACGGTGTGGCACCAGACCGCTTAGACACAAATTCCCTAAGAAATGCTACCAAATCACGCTAAAAATGATGCACATTCTCAGTACTTATCAAACCGCTTCATGCTT
>NCQT01094547.1:4209-17546 GCA_002740465.1 Stenocereus thurberi | reverse complement strand
TCATTACTATCCTACCCACAGTACTTATAGTTGCACTATATAATTGTTTGGCCAAGAAAGACCGCGGTCAATTCGGTCACTGCCATCATACATGGCAAAAAGCATAGCTCAGACAAACGAGGGATATTCACACTATCATCCCTAGCAAAGAGACCACAAGACAACATGTGTTGGGCTACCCGGATACAAGAGTTCCTAATAAAAGTATCACTGCAAGTACTAGTATTGTACCTATAATTCCCCAAAATTTTCATTCTAAAAAGCATTTGGGTCAAACTCTTAGGGGACTTGACACCAGGATAAGTCTAAACTAAGGGGACATCCAAAGATGTCATTTAAGGCACTAAGGTTTAATTCATAGGATATCCCTTGCAAATAGAAGGAAATGTATCTTTCTTGACATTAAGGACCTCGAGTGACCTCAACATATAAGGTATTGAAAAATTCAAGGGTGAGGTCTTTATAGTTGTAGTCTTTCATTTCAATAAATTGACCCATTCCACCCCTTATGAACAACCACCTAATATATAACCCTAATTAGTTCAACAAATCCTCATCATAATAACGAGTGGCTACAACAACTCTACTACACATGCAATTATATCTAGCAATGTGATCGGGATGAGTTAAACCAAGTGGGGGAGAAGCGGTGCCTCGGGTCTGACCATTGGTAGACGTTTGGGAGGTCCTTGTGGCTTGTTGTGCTTGACTGGAAGTTCCCGCTCATTGGGCTGCTCCTAAGCTTTTTCTTTTGGCGTCATTGAAGATCTCGGTATGAATTTGAGTGACATGTGGAAGGGCTTGGAGAAATCTTTAATAATAGAGGATTATGGAGTATGGAGGAGAGAGAAAATAGAGATTTGGAGGAGCTTTTTGGTAATGGAGTAAAAAAAAGAATGAATTTGAGTGAAGAAAAGAAGGGATTTAGGTAGTGGATGATGGTAACAGAGAAAGGGGTTGGATGGAGATGAAGGTGTGGCTAGAGAGAGTTGAAGATGGTTAAAGTAGTGTGAGAAAGAGGGAAATTTTGAAAAACGAAGAAAAATGGGAAGAAAATGGAGAGATTTTGAGTTAGTAAAGTGAAAATTTGAAGAAGAATAAAAGGAATGGTTATGGAGGTTTTAGAGAGAGAAAAAGGGAGGTAGAGAGAAAGGGTCGAATGGAAGAAGAAGTAAATAGGGGTTGGTGGGGGTTGTCGCTGTCAAAACCCTTGACCGCAACCCGCAGTAGTCACCATGGACCGCCCGTGGTGGTGGCTGCCTTCTGACTCTCCAAACATTTTCACCCCTTTTGTTTTTTTAGGGTAGCACTAGCACAGGTCATGGTAAATAGCACTTGTGGACCGTGATAGTGACTAGCTCACTACTGCTGTCCTTGAATTATCATGAATTTTTTTCTTCTCTCATTTTTTCTTTTTTTTCTTGTCTTTTCTCTATTTCTCATTCACATAATGATAACAACCTAGAATCTATATACATCAAAAAGGAAAAGAAGGTAATAAAATACTTTGTTTGCCTCCCAAGAAGCGCTCTTTTAAGGTCAAGAGCTCGACCATCTTCCCTGTGCATGCACAGGATCGATAGGTGTATGGATAGTGGCCTTTTCAACAGGCTCCCCCATAAAATAGGTTTTAGCCACAACCCATTTACTTTGAATGCACTGGTGGACTCACTCTATACCTTTACCACTCCATGATAAAAGACCTTGGTGATTTGAAATGGTCTCAACTACCAGGATCTCAATTTGCTTGGAAATAACCTCAACTTGGAGTTAAACAATAGAACCATGTCACCTTCCTCAAATTGCCTCATCCTAACATGCTTCTCATGCCATCTTTTGGCCTGTTCTTTGTAGATCTTGGAACTCTTATATGCATTCAACCTTAGTTCATCAAGCTCACTTAATTGCAACATCTGTTTCTCACCGGCCGCCTTAAGATCAAAATTGATCATTTGAATAGCCCAATACTCCTCTTGCTCCAGCTCTATCGTAAATGACAAGAGTTTCTAAGCACTAGCCGATATGGAGTAGTACTTAGAGGAGTCTTATAGGCAGTCCAATACGCCTATAGCGCATCATCAAGTTTCAAAGACAAATCTTTACGGGATCGATCAATCGCCTTCTCTAAAGTACTCTTTAATTCACGGTTGGAGAACTCAAGTTGGCTGCTTGTTTGGGGGTGATAAGGTGTAGCAACCTTGTGGAAAGCCCCATACTTCTTTAATAGAAATTCTAAAAGCCTGTTGAAAAAATGAGTCCCTTTGTCACTCAAAAGAGCCCTTGGTATGCCAAACCTTGTGAAAATATTCTTCTTTAAAATATAATCACAACCTTACAGTCATTAGTAGGAATGGCAATATCTTCCACCCATTTCGAGACATAATCGACCTCCACAACGATGTCAAGATTATTGTGAAATAGAGGGAACGGACCCATGAACTCAATTTTCCAAACATTAAAGAGCTCCGCTTCAAGAACCCCACTTTGAGGCATCTCATTCCGTCTTAAAATATTCCTCGTTTGTCGGCATCAATTGCACATAAGCACATATTTTCTTGCATTCTTGAAGAGAGTGGGCCAATAGAAGCCCTCTTCAAGAACCTCAGCATTAGTCTTGGTTGGACAAAAGTGTCCGCCATAAATTAAACCATGATAATGGTGAAGGACATTAGAGACCTCATCTTGCGGCAAACATCTTTGATAGAAACCATCTCCACATAGCTTATAGAGTAGAGGTTTCTCCCACACATAATACTTAGCATTGGTTAAGAACTTTTTCTTTTATGGATGAGACAACCAGGAGGCAACACTTCACATACTCTATAGTTCATCAAATCAGCATACCACGAAGTGGCTTGGTGAGAAAAGGCAAGGAGGTAGTAATCCAAAAAGGAGTTGTTGATTGCGAGCATTTCAAGAGGAGTAGCCGCAGGGCCAAACGGGAAAAGTGATCAGTAACTACGTTCTCTAGCCCGGCCTTATCTAGAATTCTAAATCGAACTCTTGGCAAACAAGAACCTATCAAATAAGGGGGCTTAAACCCGAACTTATCTAATAGGTGCTTCAATATGGCATGATTAGTGAAAATCATCATCTTAGAATTGATCAAGTATGATTAGAATTTTTCTAAGGCAAATACAACCTCTGAGAACTCCTTCTCCGTGGTGGCATAATTCACTTGAGCCTCATCAAGAGTTTGGCTCTAAAAGTAGATAGCATATGGCTTGTTGTCCTTTCTTTGTGCAAGAACGACTCCTAATGTAAAATCACTTGCATTGCACAGCACCTCAAAAGGAAACTTCTAATCCAAGGCTTACATCACCAGAGCTATAACTAATGCCTCTTTCAACCTAAGAAAACCACTTAAACACACTTCATCAAAGTCAAAAGGCACACCTTTGATAAGCAAGTGGGTGAGAGATTTTGTAATTTTTGAAAAATCTTTAGTGAACCGCTGATAGACATCGATATGTCTAAGAAAACTCCTCCATCTTTGTTTCGTCAACCTCAATGCCTTTGCTAGAAATGATGTGCCCTAGGACAACCCCATCTTGTACCATAAAATGATACATTTCCCAATTCAAGACCAAATTCATATCTTCACATCTTTGTAGTACTTTAGAAAAATTATGCAAGCAATGATCAAAACATGTTCCATACGAAGAAAAATCATCCATGAATACCTCCATAATGTTCTCAATAAAATAAGAGAAAATAGCCATACTATAACGTTAAAAGATGGTGGGGGCATTGCATAGCCTAAATGACATCCTCATATATGCAAATGTCCCATATGGACATGTAAATGTGGTCTTTTCTTGGTCCCTAAGGTGGATAGGGATTTAGAAAAAATCCTGAATATCCATATAGATAGCAAAAATATAAGTTCTTAGCCAATCACTGAATCATTTGATCAATGAAGGGAAGAAGAAAATGGTCCTTATAGGTGGCCTTGTTTAACTTCCTATAGTTAATGCACATATGCCAACCTGTGACTATCCTAGTTAGAATTAATTCATTGTTCTCATTTTTCACAACCGTCATCCCCTCTTTCTTAGGCACAACATGGACCAGGCTAACCCACTTACTATCAGAGATAGGGTAGACAATGCTGATCTTGAGTAATTTCAGAATTTCATTCTTAACCAACTCTTTCATGTTAGGATTCAACCTCTGTTCATGTTCAATTGAGGGCTTATGGTCATTTTCTATTAAAATGCAATCCCGGTACATAAAAGGGTGAATTCCTTTTAAGTCATCAATAATATATCCTATGGCCTTACGATACAATCTAAGCACTCTAAGTAAAGAATTAATTTGAGATGCACTTAGATTAGCATTAACAATCATAGGATATGTGGAGTTGGGGCCAAGGAATTCATACCTGAAAGAAGAAGGAAGAGGTTTCAATTCTACCTTGAGGACACGCTCCTTATCAGATGAGGACTTATCACTCACTAGCTCCTCCACCTTTGTAACGGAATGTGAAACTTGTGGAGAGGCTTCCAAAAAGTAAGCACACATGGTAACTTAGGGATTCTCATCTGTAGAAGTCCCGTCATTCAACATACAATGCTTAAGAGAGCCACTAGAAACATAGTTTAATAAGTTAAACTTCACATGATCATTCCTTCACATCAAACGACAATTTGCCATTCTTGATATCAATATGACACTCAACGATGGCCAAGAAAGGCCTCCCGAGTATGATGGGGGTGCGCGTATCTTCTTTTACCTTTAGGATCACAAAATCAACGAGAACATATAGATCTTCCACCTTAATGTAGACATCCTGTAAAACACCCACGGTTATTTCACAGAATGCTCCGCCAATTATAAGGAGATAGTGGTGGGTCACATTTCTCCTAAGTTAAGCTTCTCACACATAGAAAGGAGCATCAAGCTCACACTTGACCCCAAATCACATAAATCGCGGTCAATACACACATTACTTATCAAGCAAGGGGTGGAGAAGCTACCAGGATCCTTAAGCTTAGCGGGAAGCTTATTTTGGATCATGGCACTACATTCTTTAGTTAACGTCACAGTCTCATGCTCTTCTAGCTTATCTCCTTTAAAAATTTAGCATAGGAAGACATTTGAACGGAATATTAATGTAGCGTTTCTTTAAGACGTTTAAAAACTTCCTAAATTGTAAATCAAGCTTAGCCTTAGCCATTCTTTGAGGGAGGCAAAGGTGGAGTGTAGGGCTTTAAGGAAGTATATTTAGGGTCCTTAGCAACCTCATTAGTATCCTTCATAACATCATCATATATATCATTAGAGGGGCTAGGCATCTCTTTCTCAATAACATTATCATCAACATGCAAATGCACATCATCACTAACCCCATTAGGCCCCTCAAGTTGTTTAGGCCCCCTTAAAATCATGTAATTACATTACTCCCTAAGGTTAGGTTCGAGCTTACTAGAAAGTCTACCTAAGGGTGTAGATGAAGAGCTAGCTTGTTGGGTAATTTGGGATTCTAACATCTTATTATGAGTTGTAAGCACATCAACTTCAGAGGTTAATTACTTTATGTACTCATCTTGCTTTTGTTGCACTATAAGTATACTCTCCATCATAGACTCTAAGTTAGACTTATGGAGAACTTGTTGGTGAAAGGGAGGCCTTTAAAATCTTGAGCGTGGTTTAGCATTCATTTGGGGCATGTTGGGAAGGTTATACCTACAAGAAATTTGGGTGATTCCTCCAGCCCAAATTGTACATACTAGAATAAGGGTCATTAGTCGGTCTTGAGTTACAGTTGATATAATTAACTTAGTTGCTAGCGTCTCAGGCAAAAGGACTCCCAACTTGGCAAGTTATAGTCAAATGGTCAACGAAACTACAAATTTCACATGGGGGAGGGGTACTTGAATTTACAGCGTTAACATTCAAACAATCCAATCTTTGAGTTATAGCATTTACTTTAGCAGAAACTAAAGTAAGTGCATCCACTTCAAACTTACCTTGAACCCGTTTGGGTTGGCCTCTTTCATTAGACCATTGGTAGTTATTGAATACCATCTCTTAATCAAATTGTAAGCCTCATCCTTTGTTTTGTTCATCAAGGTTCCATCCGCCGCCACATCTATAGTTGATCGTACGGGTTAAGTAAATCCATTGTAGAAAGTTTGCACGATCATCTACTTTTGAAGACTGTAATGAGGGCAAAAACTCAATAAGTCCTTGAACTGCTCGCATCCCTCGTAGAGCATCTCATCGTCCCTTTGAGCAAAGGTAGTTATTTGGTTCCTCAAGCTTGTCGTCTTGCTAGGTAGGAAGAACTTGGCAGGAAAGGCCCTATTGAACTCATCCCAAGTTGTGATGGACCTCGGAGACAACAAATGGAGCCACACGTGTGCCTTATCCTTTAGTGAAAAGGGAAATATACGAAGACAAATGGCAACGATAAAGAATCCATTGAGCTTTAATGTATCACACACCTTCAAAAGGACCGAGAGGTGTAGATTAGGGTCCTCCATTGGGACACCACCGAACCGCGCTTATTGGATCATAGAGATGAGTGTCAGCTTAAACTCAAAGTTATAAGCTTCCACAGTTGGTCGGGCAATACTAGAGGTGATGCCTTGGACTCCTGGGCTAATGAAATCTTAGAGTGTCCTCGTTTGATCTCCCATTCTATTGGCTATTGTATGTGAGGTATCAAGGGCCTTACACCTTTGCATCTCTAGCCATTACTTCTTCCTCCTTAAACAAAAATTCCTTTCAATCTCGGAATCGGGTTTGTAAGGAAATGAATTCTACATAAAATGGGAAAAACTTCATCAAGCACCAACACAAACACTACCTAAAAAGGAAAAGGGAAAAAAAAAGTGCTTAGTAAATTCTCTAGGATTAACTCAATATTTGACAAATTGGTCTCCAACAATGATGCCATAACTTGAAACGTACCGCAAGTGCACTGATGTTGTAGTTTGGATTAAATATCATCCTTAGGGACCAAAGTAATCTATCAAGTCTTGTCCTTCTAAATATGCTAAGCAAAATAAGTTTTTAGTAGATTGTTTAACTACATTAAATGACGATTAAGCAACAAATTTGGGAATTCAATCAAATGAAAACACCTACGGATTTGTTTTGCCTAACAAAGAATTAGACCTTTGAATTAGGCATCTGCTGTTCTCTAATTTGGATGATTCAAAGGAATATAATCTAACTTAATTCAATATTTTCTCTTGAAATAAACCGAATTGCCTAAACTAATCCAACTACCATTTTTTCAAATGTCCTCGTTTTAGTCTAGGTTATAGATCTTGATTGCTAATTCTCCTCTTGTCAGGCAACTCTCTTTTAAGAATTACCGAATCAAGTTCAATCTTGTCAGTATAATAGTGAGTTCAGCATTTCACTCAACTATCTATACATATGCAAGAAAATTTGGCTAAACTCACCCACATCAATTCAATCACAAGATGGAATAGAATCATTCCACGATAGGTTAAGCATAAGTGAAAGAATTAGGGATCCAACGTCAATGTTTTGGCAAAAAAATCCCTAGATTGAAGTAAACTGCTCTCTCGTGTTCAAATTAAATATCATCTAAATCAAATCAACAAAGAGTTCTAGAAGAAGAAAAAGGAATAGTATGCTTAGCAACTGTGGAGGTTCTTCCACTATCTTTCAATCTTCAAGCATCCAATTGCTAATTTCTTCCTTCGAATCCTTATTTACTCCAAAATGATTAGAAAACTCCAAATTAAAGAGAAAGATAAGTGATACAATGAATGAAGATGCCTTTTCTTTCAGCCTAGTACACCTTGAAATACATAACCTCAAGCATTCTCAGCCACACAATGAAGGAAGGCTAAGGGACTCGCAGTTTTCAGTTTACCACAGACTGTGGTGACTGCCACGGGCTGTCCCATGGTGACTGCTTCCGAGATCTTATATTCTTCTTTGTCCCATTGGTATATGGGATGGGGGCACCTCTGTAGTGAGTCAAAATGCATCTGATGTAGGGTCAATGGGTTAAATGGTCTTAAAACCTGTAAAAATGCATGAAAGAAGCATACCTAAGCGTAAAATAGAAAAAAAAGGTGCAAATCATTCGCTCAAGCACACAATCCCCTAAGAAATGTTGTCAAATGACCCCAAAAAGTATGCATATTTTTAGTAGTTATCAAGGCCTAATGGGGAAAGGCTAATGCATAAAGGGGCCAATAGGAAACTAGCAATCAAGCTAATCTCCATGCTGAAGGCACATAAATTCCTAAAACAAGGATATGAGGGTTACTTATATAATGTGGTTGACTCGATAACAACTTAACCAGTAGTAGGCAAGTTTCCGAATGTTTTCCCCAAAGAAATCCCTGGCATACCATTGCTTGGGGAAGTATATTTTTGTATTGATTTAGCCCCGAGACCTACCTCTATTTCTAAAGCTCCATATAGAATGGCCCCCGTTGAACTTAAAGAATTGAAGATTTAGCTTGAAGAACTTCAAGAAAAGGGATATATCAGGCCGAGTACCTCATATTAGGTAGCATCACTACTAATTTGTAATGAAGAAGGATGGTAACTTGCAGTTGTGTATATACTACATCGAGTTAAATATGATCATAATACAAAAATTTATATTCACTTCCTCAAATTGATGATCTTTTTAATCAACTATGCAAAGATGCAACCTTCTTGAAGATATAGCCCGGATCCAGGTATCACTAACTTCATATTTGAGAGGACAAACCAAAAACTATTTTCCACACATGTTATGGCACTTCGAATTTGTTATGATGCCTTTCCAACACAATAATACTCTAGTAGCCTTCATGGATCTAATAAACCCAGTCTTTAAGCCATGCTTGGACCAATTTGTGGTAGTGTTCATTGATGACACACTAGTGTATTAAAAAACACGAGCATGCTTAACATTTAAGGACTGCACTCGAGGTATTAAGGAAAAATAAACTCTATGCTAAGTTGAAGACATGTGAGTTCTAGCGAGAGAAAGTATATTTCTTAGGTTATATGGTGTCCAAGGAGGGAATGTGCATTGTCCCATAAAAGATAGTTGGAATCACCAAATGGCCTAAACCAAAAGATGCTATTGTGTGACATTTTTAAGTGCTAGCATGGTATTAGCCAAGATTTGTTTAAGATTTCTCATAGATACTAATGCCTCCTCACCAATTTGACTAGGAAGATGGTGAAATATAAGTGGACATAAAGATGGGAGCAAGCATTCCAAGAACTTAAGAAGAGGCTTGCCTCCATACACTAGAAGGAAACTCGTGCTTTGAAACCGAAAAAATTGGTTTCTAAATGTCTAAAATCAATTTCAAAATGCATTTAGAAACTGATTTGAAACTAGGTCAAGTCCGTTTTAGGAAACTTGGTTAAAAAATCATTTTGAAACTGATTACTCTCGATTTCAAAAATTTAGGCCAGGTTTTGAAACTGATAGAATCTATTTCAAGGATTTGAAATTGATTGCCTTCAGTTTCTATATGTGATTTGAAACCGAATTCAGTTTCAAAATGAAAATTCAAAAATTAAAAAAAAGCACAGAGTTGCCCAAAACAGATCTGGGAAACGCTTTGAGGCAAGAATGATTCAAGTTTCAGTTGAACACCATAGACGAAAATGCATTCATGGTAAGTGCATTAAATGGATAAGAGCAGCACAAAGAGACAAAAGCCTTAGTTTGGGAAAACAATCTGAATCATACAATTGTACATAAATAATATACAATTTGGGGAACACATTCAATATATGCATTGAACCTGCTTACATCTAACAAAAAATTTCCAGATTTAATGTGCGAGAAAAAAAAATCAAGTGTAAATAACGAAAAATTTTAAACAATCCAAGCAAATCTCAAACATACAATAGGATTTCTAGATCTAGAACAAGAATATAAAAAAGGGGGCAAAAACTATAGACAAGGCAACCATGTTTGAGATTTGCCCCAACTAAAAAATTCGGATATGCCACAATTGTTCCAAACTGGAACAAGAATCTACCACCATAGGCATTGTTCAACAACAATCTTGCTCAGATGTGCTGTTATCATGGCACCACTATGCATGCTTGACTTGTAAAAGGTTATGTCTTCATCCCTTCAACAACCACTAGTGTTATTATGAGAGAAGATGGCAAGGAAATTTTGAGGGTTATAGTGAGTAACAGCAATGAGATATTTAATTATGAAAGGAGGGGGAGTAGCCATGGTGAGACTTGTTAGTTTAAAAGATAAGAAGACAAAAATGGTAGAGAGAGAAGGTGGAAGGGTAAACGGCTGAAACAAGGGGTAGGGGTTGAAGTAATGGGTTTAAGGAAATTTAAAACTAGGTTTGATTTTGAAACAGCTTTTGGAAATGAATTTAATTTTGGTTTCTAATTAGAAACTGAATTTAATTATCAGTTTCTAAATAGAAACTGAATTTCAAAGTAGTTTCCAAATAGAAACCAAATGTTAAAATCGGTCTAATTTAGAAACCGATTGGTCAGTTTTGAATTTCGGTTTCCACTTTTAATTTTAGAAATCGAATTTTACTTGGTTTCAAATCGCGGTATCAAAACGCGATTTTTTTTTGTAGTGATATTGTCCCTACTATCTTGAACTAAAGGGTATGTGATATACAGTGATGCATCTTGTAATGATAAGGGTGTGCATTGATGGAAAATAGATGAGTTATAGCATTTGCATCTCAATATCTAAAGATCCATAAGAAGAATTACCCAACTCATGACCCAGGATTGGCCGCTGTGGTCTTTGGCCTCAAGATGTGGAAGCATTACCTATATGGAGTACACTACAAGATTTTCCCTGACCATCGAAGCCTCAAGTGTCTATTCTCCCTCAAGGACTTGAACTTAAGGCAGAGAAGATGGCTAGAGTTCCTCAAAGACTATAATGTACACTTCTAGTATCATCCCAGAAAGGCAAATGTAGTGGCCGACACCTTAAACCGTAGACCATATCCTATTCTCAACCATCTATTCTCCATGACAATAGAGTTATGTGAGGCGTTTAAGAGCTTGGAGATCAATGTCACTAGAAGAAAGGGAAAACCATTACTATTTGTGGTGGAACTGCGATTTATTTTATCTAAATTTCATAAAAAATCTTGAATGATCGAATGCAATGAGGACAGAGGAAAGGTGCCTCTCGCAATTGTCATACTTACCGAGGAGATCTAAGCTGCCCAAGAAATTGAAGCACAACTAGTGAGGATAAAGATGGAGTGCTAGAAGGCAAAGCACAAGGATTTATGAACCATAAGGATGGGACCCTAAGGTTCTATAATAGAGTATGTGTCACTTCAGTAGACACGCTTAAGAGGAAGATTCTAGATGAGGGTTATAATACTCTAGAGTCGGTGCATATTGGGGGGAATAAATTGTATAAGGACCTCAAGTATACTTTCTGGTGGAGTACTATAAAGTAAGAAGTAGCGGATTACATGTAAAAGTACTTGACTTGTCAACAGGTGATATCGAAGTGTCTGTGTCTCGTAGGACTCTTACAACCATTAGAGGTCCTTGAGTGGAAATAGCACTTAGTTTCCATGGATTTTATGATGAGGCTACCAAAAACAAGGAATGAGAGTAATGTATCTGGGTGATTATCAATAGGTTACCAACTATGCAAATTTCACAGCCATGGTGAACACATGGACCTTAGATTAACTTGCTCGTGCCTACGTATATGAGATTGTTCACTTAGATGGGGTACCTACCTGTATAGTTTCTAATTGAGCCAAAGTGAAATTTTGGCATAACCTCCGAGAAGCATTTGGAACCAAGCTAAACTTCAGTACAGCATTTCACCCTACTACTGATGGTCAGACAAAGCGTACCATCCAAACATTAGAGGACATACTGTGAGCTTGTGTTCTAGAATTCAAGAAGAATGTGATGAGCAATTGATGTTCATTGAGTTCTCCTATAACAACAACTACCACTCTAGTATAGGAATGTCTCCATTTAAAGTCTTGTATGGTAGGAGATGTAGAACCCCCTTTTGCTTGTAAGAGACTGATGATGCACTCACCATTTTGAACTAATTCAGGTAACCACAAACCAGGTACAAGTGATTTAAGAGGGGATGAAGACATCCCACAGCCGCCAGAAGCGCTATACGGATGTTGAAGAACAAGTCTTCCTAAGAGCCCCACGCACTTGGGCAATCAGGCAAGCTCATCCCAATTTATATCAATCGTTAATCTATCATTGGGTGGGTGAGAGAAGTCATATATTTGTTATAACTACCAAGGGATCTCTCAAGAGTCCACACGTATTTCATGTGTCCCAACTTCGCGAATACATTCCTAGCTTGACCCATGTGATTGAGGTAGAAGCTCTATAGCTTCAAGAGGACCTGATCTATAAGAAGCAGCCCATTGAGATCTTGGATCATAGAAAGAAGTAGTTTCATGATAAAGTGGTTCTACTTGTGAAGGTCCTATGGGCTAACCACACCATAGCTGAGGCAATATGGGAACCAGAAGAAAAAATGCAATATAATTGCCTCATCTCTTTGCTTGACTAGGCATGAGTAAGTTTCGGGGACAAAACTTAGATGTTATGATTAGTCAATTTGTGAAGTTTCGAGGACGAAACTTCTTTGAAGGGGGTGGAGTGTAAAGTCCCAAAACTTTACATTTTCAATTCTCGAAAAATAATTAAGATGATTGTTTGTAAGAAATTATCATTAACCGCTTGAGTTCGTCAGTAGTATTATAGCCTTTGGCCTTCGTATAAGTTATGATTTTGAACCAAACCTGAAAATTCACTATTTCTAACCCAATCCAAAGCTTTTAATAAATATTAATTTCAAATTTGGATTTTAATATTAATTGATTATGAAAAAAATCAGATTTTAGAATATTAATTTTTATTTGATAAAAATTTAGACTTTATTATTAAAATTTACCTCCAAAAAAATTAAAATTCTAAAATTTAAATTTTGTAATTTTTTAGGGAAGGATTCTCAAAATCCTCCCAAATATCCAAGTTGCAGAAAATCTAGCCCCAAAATCTCTGTCCTTCCATTTATTTTCTAGCCAAAAGAAAAAATATTAGTTTGTGTTCTTTTTTTTATATGAACTGGCAACCAAGCCCCCTTCATCTCATGTTTTTTCCCCCTCTGTCACTCACAAACTCGTTCTCTCTGTCTCTCTCATACTCACTTGTTACCTCTCCTACAACCACAGCCATCAACTGCTATCACCATACCACCATGCCACCAGCCATGTCTCCGGCCGTTGCAGGCTGCCACCCTACCCGCCCACTAGCCATTACCCCTCCTCTTTTGTTTCTTTGGGTTCCTTGGTTAGAAGTTGTAGGTTTTATTCATATCATGTTTA
>NCQT01094521.1:2197-14592 GCA_002740465.1 Stenocereus thurberi | reverse complement strand
TTCTTGAAACCACAATCCCATTAATCTCCATGTCCAAAATAAGACTTCATGTGCCTTATGCAAAAAATTTCACAGTCTGCGACATTATCTGTTGTCCTCCATTGCATTCTCATTCGCACTAGCTTCATGTTCTTCACAATTTCATGTTTGGGGTGGTCAACACTCTCTTGAAGAAATATGCTAAAAGATCTTGTCTATGTATAATAAATAACTTTGTTTAGCTCACTGGAATTGGGTAATAGCACACCAAATATGTGTCTTTGCTCACTACAGATATGTTTGACTCACCAAATATCTATGTTAGCTCACTACATATACATATGAGCTCGCCAAATATGTGTGGTAGCTCACCAATATTATGTGTTAGCTCACTACACATACTTATTAGCTCACCAAATACGTGAGATAGCTCACCAATATTATGTGTTAGCTCAGCAATAATATGTGTTAGCTCATCACATTTGTAAGCTCACTAGATTTTTGTGTTGATGTATTATAAAGTAAATGATTCAGTGAGCATTTGAACATACCACTAATAGGTGGGTTTCTCCATATGTTGTTTTGTATGGAGTAGTGATGTGTATGTTGTCGATGATACCAAGCCTTTTTCCCTTCAAATCAAAGTAGAAGACGAAGAGGTGCTTTTTATAACATACCGGGAAGAACACCTTGAAATTGGAGAATGATTAATATTATATAATGTGATGTTTTAATATACAATTAAAATGGATTAGATTATTGCTTACCAAATGTAATCGTTTTCCTGAGATCCGTTTGTCATATCTCTGGAATTCTTTTTGAAGAATTGTTTCAAAATCAATATACCTTGCCTCCGCTGATTTTGCTGGATTATCGAGGGGTCCAAGGTTGGCTGCATGTTTGCAGCAATACAATTAGGTGCTTAATTATGTGTATTTGTGTAAATTTAAAATAAGTATATACTTATCATTGCATCAATTGGTGTAAAAAAATCTTCTTGGAGATCCTTCACTTCTCATTCTCTCCAAGTTGTTGAAGATAGCAGCCTAAACATTGATCACCTAGGCATCAATGTATTCTCGTGGACGCATGGTGGACATGTGATAACAGTATGCAACATATATGTCGTTATCAAAGATTTCTTCACTGGTTTAGGAAGAAAAGTAAAAAAAAAATGTACGTTTATATTTATTTTATTTTAATTGTTTTTAGCGTGTTATGTGTGAGAGTTATGTGCTGACTTTGAATCAAGATCCTGTAACGGATGGAATATATATTCACCTATGATCCTTTCCTGGGCTGACAAATCCCCTGAAATCTTGGTTGTTCTCTGCACAAAAGGAGAGCAGAGGGGCTCTGTCATTGGGCCTTTCTCTCTCCTCGGTTGATGTTTTGGCTTCTTGATGTACTCTTCACCTACATACATAACATGTGTAAGTGCTCACTAAAATAGTTGTTATGCTCACTGAAATACTTATTGTGCTCAATATCGTATATATATTCTTTATAGTCACACATATGCCCCTACTTAGTAACACATGTGTTCTACTCACCAAGTGATACTTTATGCTCACTAAAATATAACTTGTGCTCACTAACATATGTGTTCTGCTTAGCAAGTTATACTTTATGCTCACTAAAATATAACTTCTGCTCACTAACATATGTGTTCTGCTCACCAAGCGATACTTTATGCTCACTAAAATTTAACTTCTTCTCACTAACATATGTTTTCTGCTCACCAAGTTATTGGTTATACTCACTAATATATGTGTTATGCTCACCAGCTCACTAGTACATGTCTTCTACTCACCAAGTTTCAGGGTATGCTCACTGAAAGTAAAAGCATGTCAATAAAAATCCTTACTATCCTTTTTTTCTTTTTTGTCCTTTCCTTCTTCTCTGCCATGACATTTTTGTCCTTCAGTTATTTTCTGCCTTTCTTCCCCATCTGTTTGTGTTTCTGGAATTGGTGGTGGTGGTGTTTGAGATAATTCATGTGGTGGTTGTGTCTCAAGGGTTTATGAAGGCTGTTGTGGGTGGGAAGGTGGTGGTGTTTGATGTGCCTTTTGAGGAGGGGAATGTTGTGGTGTCTGATTTGCCTTTAGAGGAGGCGAAGGTGGTGGCGTCTGATGCATTTGTAGAGGAGGGGAAGGTGGTGATGACTGATGTGTCTGTGGAGGAGAGGAAGGTGGTGGTGTCTGATGTGTCTTTACAGGAGGGTGGTAGTGCTTGATGTACTTTTGTAGGAGGGAGGAAGATGGTGTGTGAAGTGATGCTGGTGTGTGAAGTGATGCTGGTGCTATTGGCGTTGCAATAGTTGGGCTTTGACTATCATCAATCAGCTTAAAACTTGGTATGTCATTGCCACATTTCCTTGATGCAGAAGCTTTGCTGTTGGTGTTGCTGGTCTGTTGTTGCCTTACAAAAGCATTCTTCAACTCAATTATGGCCTCAAGTATAGCAACTCTATTCCACCATTCATCATCTTGACTGAATGATGATATCTCAGTAGTTTCATCCCCCTTTTCTCTTTATGTCATTGGTGGGGATTTTGAGATTTGAGCCTCACAGTAGGAAGTGAACATGCTTATAGCCTTATCTCTTATCTTCTTGAGTGTCCGTGAATGTCCTGTACATCTTGAATGCACTTGCTAAAGCCTTTGTTACTTAAGCCTTTGTTACTTCAGTCACTTCTTCCATATCTTTCTATAATGTCGATAACATTCAAGTATTGTAAGATGTTAGATAGATATTTGGTTAAATTGTTTCATTCTGCTTGATTGATATAAATGAAATAAAGAAATAAATGTTACCTCTAACTCTGATGGTTCATCTTTCTGATAAGATTTTTTAATGTTCTTCTTTTTGTGGCTGAGGTTCCTTTTGTAGAGGTGGGTCAGCATGCACTTCCTGTGGTATTTGTATTGGAGGCTCCACTCTTCCCTTTCCAAAGCCCTTTGGCCCTTCTTTTGCAGCAAGTTGATTGGCTTTTCTCTTTTCTCTGACTTTTTCCCTTAGCTTTTCTGTTGTCCAGCCCTTAATTGTTGGAAATTGCCTCTGAACAGTCTTTCTTGTCAGGAGAACCCTGTCAAGATATAGCATCTGCAAGAGAAATGTTCTTTGTAATCAATCTGTATAGCTCACCAAAAGTTTTGGTATGCTCACTAAAATACACCTTCTGCTTACTACAATGTATGTTGAGCTCACTAAAGTACATGTCATGCTCACCATGATATATGTTAAGCTCACCAAAAGTTTTGGTCTGCTCACTAAAATATATCTTCTTCTCACTATAATATATGTTGCTCTCACTAAAGTATATGACATGATTAGCATGATATATGTTTAGCTCACTAATTATATATGTTCAGCTCACTAAATTTGACATTGTGCTCAATGAAAACATGATATTCTAATATAGCATCTGCAAGAGAAATGCTCTTCGTAATCAGTCTGTATAGCTCACCAAAAGTTTTGGTATGCTTACTAAAATACACCTTCTGCTCACTACAATTTATGTTGTGCTCACTAAAGTACATGCCATGCTCACCATGATATATGTTAAGCTCATCAAAAGTTTTGGTCTGCTTACTAAAATACATATTCTACTCACTATAATATATATTGCTCTCACTAGAGTAAATGATATGCTCAGCATGATACATGTTTAGCTCACTAATTATATATGTTCAGCTCACTAAACTTGACATTATGTTCACTAAAAACATGATATTCTGATATAGTATAAAAAAACTTACCATCAAGAAGAGAATAGGGCCATCGAAGTTTGAAGCCCTCTTTTTGACAGATTCACATAATCTATCAATGGTGTACTGATGTCAATCAATTGTTGCCATATCCTCAACATGAGTAACATTCTTAGCCAAATAGGGTGAGCAATGTACATTCTTTGAACCATTGAAGAAGCATGATACCATGTACATCACAAAGTTTCTCTTGAAACTTTCGCCTACATCAGTCTAGCTGAGTATATATTGTGGCATTTGGCTCAGCTTAGGGATCCTATCTTGCAGATTTCAGTCTTTTCTCCATGCATTAAGGACTTCATTGTATTTGGCATCTTTGGGCTTTTTCCTATAAAACTCCTCAACTTTCCTTCCACCAATGGGGACTGTCAATGTGAGATGCATATCCATTGGTGTAATCTCAATCCTTTTTTTTGGTGATATATACAAGGTGACTGAGTATGGGTTAAATCTGTCTACTAGCCATTTGCATAAATCCCCTGGCAATTCAGTGACCTGTAAATGAAGGAATCCTCCAAACCCCACAACTTGTATTGCCTTTTTTTGTGCCTCATTGAAATTATCAATCATGCCAACAAACCCTGATAGTGACATTCTTGATTGAAAGATCTTTTTGTGTTTTGTGTCTCCCTCTGCAGGCTTTGGCATAGATTGCATAGACTTGGGGTCTTCAATAAGGACAGTAGCACTTTTTTGGACATCCTCTTTCTTCTTTAGGGATTTCTGTTCTTTTTTATGCTTTATAACTGAGAGTTGTCCACTCTTTATAGGAGATTTAGGACTCTTTTGGACATCCTCCTTCTTCTCAGGTTATGCCTTAACACACTTTTTGGACCTTAGTTACATTTTCTTTGGCCTGGACTTTGTTTCTTGTTTTATCTTCTTCATCCTCTTCACCAAGACTTCATCGTCAGACTCAGATTCATGATTATATCCAGGGAGAGGCATTTTATAAGTGATATCCTCCACAGTGTCGTCTGTTTCCTCTGAAGGTTGTTGATGAATGTCAGAACTTGTTTTTCAGAGCTTTCTTGGGCAGTGTTTTTGGGAATATTGCGGGAGTTTCTGCTGTGCATTGTTTCCTCTCCCTTATCTTGTTCTGTTTTGCCAATATTCTGATGTGCATCAGTCTTCTATAGCTCATTTTTCCTTTTTTGCAGCATGAACTTTAGTCTCTGCCCTGATGTTGGAATGCATTGTTGAGGTGGGTCTGCTGTTTTTTGTTGCTCTTGTCCTCTCTCTCCCTGTTGTGTAGGCTGTGATTGCTGCATAGCATGCACATTTTGTGGTTTTTTCAGCACCACTTTTTGTTTCTCGCCTGCTGTGAAGCTTGGGGTTGTTCATCCTCTGAAGTAGGTGGAGTGTTACAAATATTTTTGTTCTTCCTAACTTCTTGTTTTAGCCTTCTTTTAGTTGTAGTAGTACTTGTTGAGCTGGTTTTCCCACCAAAGGTTGTCTCCCTTACTGTTGATAGGGTTCGCTGAAGCTTTGGTTGAGCTTCATTGGTTGCTTCTTCTGCAGCTGTACATGGTATTTTCTATAAGTGAACAAGATATATAACCAAATAAATGTGTAATGTTTAACTTAATGTGAGTCTCAATATATATATTTCAGCTCACTAGAATAAAAGGTATGCTCACCAGGATTATAAGTTAGCTAAAATAAACTATCTGCTCACCAGAATTATAGGTCAACTCACTAAACACAGCTGTCTGCTCACCAAAATTATATGTAAGCTCACTAAACGTAGCTGTCTGCTCATTACAATTATAGATCAGCTCACTAAACATAGGTGTCAGCTCACTACATTTGCAGATCAGCTCACTACATTTGCAGATCAGCTCACTACATTTGCAGATCAGCTCACTAGACATTTGTATTGGCTCACCAGCCCATATGTCAGGGCTCACTATTTGACAGGTATTAACATAGAATATAATGTAGACATGCTTTGATTACAATTTCTCATGCTCACTTCGCATGGGATTCAGATGATTGTATATAAGCTTACATAATGTAGACATACCTTGACCTGAATTACGAGTAATATCATCTTGCATTCCTTGACTATTTGTTTTATTTTGATCATTTGGGTTTCAATAAAAAAGAAAAAGATAATGTTAGTGCAGTGGCTATACTGTGTGTATTTTTTATATATTTCGCGTGGTAATTACCTAATGTTCACTTGCTCAGATGAGATGTCTCTGACAACCTTCATAATAATGTCTTGAGGGCTTGTGATTTACCCTTCTATCTTTGTCTATGAAATAGTATTAAACATTATGTTAATATTACAGGAAATGTGGTAACACACTAGAATAAAAAGTACAGCTCAGTACCAATATACCATGGCTCACTATAATATAAGGTACAACTCACTCTACATATAAAATAGTATATGAAAAGAGATTGGTGTTCTAGATTGCACACTTTAATGTATGGTTCCACTCTCTAAATTTAAGGTATGACACACTAGGATGTAAAGTATAACTCACTATATTATAAGAGAGAAGTGACAATAGGATGTATATGTTGACAGGAACTAGCATATTATTCATAGCTCACTACAGTTTTGTGATGGCTTACTATATTCAAGTCATAGCTCACTAAAATATATGGCACAACTCACTGGAGCATGCATATGTTGATAGGCACTAGCACATAATGTATAGCTCACCAGATTTTTTATCATGGCTCACTACATACAAGCCTTAGCTCACTACATTATAACACACAACTCACTATAGCATTCATATGTTGACAGGAACAAGCACATAATTCACAACTCACTAAAATGAAGATGTGGCTCACCACAATATAAGGTACAACTCACTATAAAATAGAATCAGAAGAGTTGAGGTAAAAGTATCTTGGATGTATTAGTTCACCAAGGTAAACGCGTTTATTGTAAATTTGCAGACAAAATTAGGAACAGGTATATACTACTCACTGGTTATGTACGTTTGCTCACTAATATTAGGTTTAAGAAGTTTTAAGGTTCTTAACATACCTCTTCTGAGGAGTGTTTGATACATCACTAAGCAGATCTCTTCTTCGATGCTGATGAATGTTGAGCTTCTATCTGCAAACATTTGAAAAATGCAATAATGAGTGTGCGATTTTGTTAAAACCTAGAATGCCAAATGAATTCATCTTTTTGTTTCGATCATGCTAATAAATTTCATATCTGCTAAAATTTACGTCGAATTTATTTACTTCAAACTTTAGTGGTGATTTTCTGAAGATTTCTTGCTAGAATCCGTGAGCAAAGGTAGCAGAATTTTGCTAATTCAAGCACGAAGTAGAATGGGTGTTGGGAGAGAGAAAGTGAGCGGAGGTTTTTGGGTCGTGGTGTGCTGAAGTTGCAGTTATGAGCTTCTGTTCTTTTTTTATGTGGCGGTTTTTTCACTTCATGGATCGTGGCGCGCCAGTTAGGCAGTGGGTGGGCCCAATTGTACAAATATAATTGTACAATCAGGTGGACGATATAAGAACTGATCTGTGGTCACCTCTGTCCATGGAAGTGTTGCAGCCAAAAAAATAGCAGAAAACCATGGACTGTGGTGTTAACCACAGCTTATCTGTGGTCGCCTTTGTCACGAAGTGCTGCAAAATTAGGCTGCTATTGCTTACTAAAAGGCACAAGGGCCGAATGTGGTTCAACGGCCCACATAAGCTCTCGCTGCCCATTTTAACAAAGTCCACAACCAGTTCTCCCTGTGTGATCTCATAAATACAGACTATCCCATAGTGTAATACAAGCAAAATATTCAACTAATGTCAGATATCAAGTTTTAACATTTTACTGCTACAACCACTGGGTCCAATGTGCACAATAAGCAATTCAAAGAATAACTTTTATTACAAAAGTATGCAATTTATTAGTTACTTCTGAGTTGGCACGAGCGATCGTATATTGTATTTTTTAATTTTTCTAAAACTCACTTATGTCCATATATGGCCATTATTTCCCCAAAAAAAAGGTCCAAATCGCTCCATATCAGTGAGTTTATAAACCCAAGTCTAATATATAAGTATTCATAAAACCATATAAGAGAGTGATTAAATGGATAAATATGCAGTGATTTTTCACCATTCAAAATGTTCCACAATTAGGATCTGTTCTTTTTTTGAGTAAATTGAGGTGGGTAAAAAAGTGAAGTGGGTTGAAGTAGGTTAAAGTAAATTGAAGTAGGTTGAAGTGGATTGAATTTTTTTATGTGATAAATTGAACTTGGTTAAAATAGTAGAAGTGGATTGAAGTAGTTGAAGTAGGCTGAAGTAGGATAAAATTGATTGAGGTTGGTATTTTAAAATTGATCCACAAAAAGAACCGACCCTTAGGCTATCACACACTGTCTCTTGACCTCTCGACTTGTTAGTCCACTGTGCTTATCTCGGTCATGAAAAAGCATCATGTTTCAACTTACCATTCCAAATAAATAAATAAATATCATCATGTGCCATCATTTTTCCATTGAATAACATATTGCATTACAATAGTTAAATTATACTATCTAGACTTTTTTTAATAGAATTTCATAGAGTTTAATATAACATACTGTTTTATATTAATTTTTTTGGTTCTCTTTTGGGGAAAAGTCAGTCTCTTGTTTCGTCAGAGAATTTAAAGGGGAAAAAAAAAACAGCCTATGTTCTAAAGCATAAATTTAAGGACAAGGTGAATGGAAAGATTTTAAAAAAAATGTATGAGTCTTAAATTTGAAAAACAGTAAAACTCTAATGAATGAAAGTATAATGCGTTGTATTCCGAGGAGTACAATCTAATTTTCATAACACATGCAATGGTCTTAGAGTATTAAGAGAAACTTTATAACATCTGTTGGGTTTCGTGGCCCAAAATCCAAGAATTGGGGCGGGGGGACCGTGCTAGATGACACGGACGTGTCAGGTTGAAGGAGCGAAACGTCGAAGGAGGGCAGAGAAACGGGACGGGCTGGCCGTGCCGTGCACTACTCGAGCTCGGGTTCGTCCTACCGGCTAGGCTTTGCTTTGGCGTACAGTATACTTGGCGGCTAGGGCTCTTCTCTGGGGTAAAACTCTGAACTTCTAGACCCTATATAAAGGGGCCTTGCCTAGGATCTAAAATAACTCCTGAATCCCTCAACACATTGAGAGGTAGAGAGACTTTGAAAGAGATTATAAGAGAGATTGTAATTCTGCTGTTGGATCAAATCAGTTGTTGTGATTGTGATTGTTTTGTACTCTCCCTACTCATACAGTGGATTGATTGTGCTCGTCGCTTCCATGTAATGCTTGTGTGTCATTGTTTTGTTCTTGTTATAGTTCTTTAAGTTTCTGAATATCTTTTTCATCCTATTGCTTCTGCTATTAGTTTGCTCTAATTTCCTAACAAGTGGTACCAGAGCTTTGGTTTAGGATGTCTTCAATTATGAAAGTTGATATTCAGAAATTTGATAGGGAGATTAGTTTTAATCTCTGGAAAGTGCAGATGAGAGCAGTTCTCATCCAGCATGGATTATGGAAGGTTCTGCATAGACCTCACGTGAAACCCGAGAAGATGACTGAAGAACAATGGGTAGTAGACCAGAAGAAGAGGCGTGGATCACTGACAGATGAAGAATTGGAAGAACTAGAGTTGAAGGCAGTTTTAGCCATTCAGTTGTGCCTGGCACCACATGTCCTGCAAGAGGTGCTCGATAAGTCAATTGCGGTGGATCTGTGGACTCGGCTGGAGGAACTCTAAATGACAAAGAGTCTAGCCAACAAGATCCGTCTAAAGGAAAGGTTATACACCTTTCGTATGGCTGAAGGTACCTCTGTTCAAAAACATCTCAATGAGTTTAACTCTATTCTTGTTGATTTGGAGAGTCTGGATGTGAAAATTGAGGATGAGGATAAAGCTATTCTACTTGTTGTGTCTCTACCCCCTTCTTATAAATACTTTAAGGAGATTATGCTATATAATAATTCTGATACTATATCGTTTGAGGATGTCAAGCCTAATCTGCTACCTAAGGAGAAATTTGACCATGATATCCATGCTGATCCTGCTGAGGGATTAGTTGTTAGGGGTAGAACTAAGCAAAAGAGGAACGGTAATAAGAAAAAGAACCGATCTATGTCCAAGAATCCTCATTCCAATAAGACCTGCAATTACTGTGGTAAATTGGATCATATTCAAACTAATTGCTGGAAACTAAAGAAAAAGAAAGGGAAAGAGGAAAAGGAAAAAACTGCTACAGCTGATTGTGTAGTGGAGTTAGAGTCAGATGGTGATGTGTTACTTGCTACTTTGTCTTTGGCCACTACCTCTGAAAAGGGACTAGGTGATGATTGGGTTTTAGACTCTGGTTGTACATATCATATGTGTCCTCGTAGGGACTGGTTTGTCACTTATGAGCCTATTGATACTGGGGTTGTACTTATGGGCAATGATGCTGAGTGCAAGGTTGCAGGAATAGGTACTGTGCAGATCAAAATCCACGATGGCATAGTTAGAACCTTATTTAAGGTTCAACACATACTTGATATGACTCGTTGTTTAATCTCCTTGGGTACTCTTGAAACTAATGGTTGCAGGATTATTATGGAGAATGATGTCCTAAAAGTGACAAAGGGAGTCATGGTACTAATGAAGCGACTACGACAGGGCAGTCTCTATATTCTATAAGGAACTACAGTTATAGGAGTAGCTGCAATGGGTACAGCATCAACAACTGCTAATGATACAAGGTTATGGCACATGAGATTGGGTCATATGAGTGAGAAAGGGATGACCATTCTAAGTAAGAAAGGTTGTCTGGGTAGCGCTAGTATGGATAAGCTTGATTTTTGTGATCATTATGTTCTTGGGAAATAAAAGAGGGTGAGTTTCTCTAAGGCGAACCATCGTACTCAGGGGATCCTTGATTACATTCATTCTGATCTATGGGGTCCTTCAAAGGTTCCTTCTCTTAGAGGTAAGCACTATATGTTAACCTTTGTTGATGATTTCTTACATAAAGTTTGGGTTTACTTCTTGAGACAGAAACATGAGACATTCTCCATGTTCAAGAAGTTCAAGGCTCTAGTCGAGAACCAGACTGGGAGAAAGATCAAGAAACTTATGACTAACAATGGTCTTGAGTTTGTTGAGTCAGAGTTTGATGAGTTCTGCGCAGTGAATGGCATAGCTAGGCACAAGACTTTGGTTGGCAAACCACAGTAAAATGGAGTTGCTGAATGAATCAAGAAGGCTCTATTGGAAAAAGCTCGCTGTATGCTTTCCAACGCAGGGCTTTGGGATTGCAAAGCTTTCTGAGCTGAGGCTATTTCTACAGCCTGCTACTTGGTGGATCGTTCACCACACACCTCCACTGATTTCCAGATTCCAGAAGAAGTATGGTCAGGTAGTCCTATTGATTATTCTAGTTTAAAAATATTTGGATGTCCTGTGTATGCCCATGTTAATAATGGAAAATTAGCCCCTAGGGCTGTCAAATGCATATTTCTTGGATATGCATCTAAGTCTAAAGGATGTCGCATGTGGTGTCCTGAGTCTAAGAAAGTAATTCAGAGCAGGGATGTAACTTTTAATGAGACTGCTATGTTATCTTCTGAAAAGGATTCTATTGTTCCTTTTACTGATGCAGGTGATCAGCAAGATACCAGTATGGAGATAGAAGTGGAGACAGTTGCAGTTCAAAGTGGAGCTACAAATCAGCCCAACAGGGAGGCCCAGGTCACTGAACCCAGCACTATCAGTCATGATCAGCCTCAGGTGGAGGTTGGTCACTCTATAGCTCGTGATCGTCCTCAGAGGGAGATCAGGAGGCCTGCTCGCTACAACGATGATGAGGGACTGATAGCATATGCACTTTCAGTTGCAGAGGAGGTGCCTGAAGGTGTGGAACCTTCAACCTATACTGAAGCAATCTCCTACCCAAGTTCACCTAATTGGATCCTAGTTATGCAAGAGGAAATGGAGAGTTTGCAAAAGAATCGGACTTGGGAACTGTGTGAGCTACCGGCCGGAGAGCCTTAACTGCCAAATGGATCTACAAGAGAACGGAGGGCATTCCTAGAGTTGAAGATGCAAGGTGGAAAGCGCGACTGGTCGTTCGTGGCTGCAATCAGAAGGAAGGTATTGATTATAATAAGGTATTCTCATCTGTTGTTAGACATACCTCCATTAGAGTACTTTTTGCATTTGTTTCCTTATTTGATCTGGAGCTGGAGCAGCTTGATGTGAATACTGTATTCCTTCATGAGGAGTTAGAGGAAGAGATCTACATGAAATAACCTGAAGGCTTTGTTGTTCTCGAGAAGGAGCAATCGGTGTGTAGATTGAAGAAGTCCTTATATGGACTTAAGCAGGCTCCTAGGCAGTGGTACAAAAGGTTTGACACCTTCATGATTGCACAAGGATACACACACAGCCGATATGATAATTGTGTGTATTTAAGGCAATATTCTGATAGTTCCTTTATTTACTTGCTATTGTATGTTGACGATATGTTGATTGCCTCTAAGGATAAATCCTTGATTAACAAGCTGAAATCTCAACTCAGTGAGGAGTTTGAGATGAAGGACCTGGGTGCAGTAAAGAAGATTCTAGGCATGGAGATTCGGAGAGATCGAAAGGCTGGTAAACTGTACTTGTCTCAAGGACGCTACCTTGAG
>NCQT01094484.1:0-12718 GCA_002740465.1 Stenocereus thurberi | reverse complement strand
ATTTTGAGTACCGCAGTCCAGTGCTTATTGCTGGTATCTATCTCAAGAACTAAATTATCTCTTTCATTAGACAAATTAAGAACACGAAGAATCTTACACATTTCTTTGAAGTTTTGAACAACCTTTGAATCATTAGGGGTCCATATCCAACTTATTTCTTTCTTGAATTTTTGCTGCAAGGACTTTCTCAGTTTAGCCAAATGTTCACTGAAATCTGAGGTATGGGTGAGGCACCTAAGAAGCCTTTCCAATTGTTCTCTATCTTCAATCTTTTCAGGAAAGTTTTCTATTTTTTCCAAAATATGCTTTTGTACGATGACTTATCAAGCCTTTATCTCTGGACCTAAAAGCTCAATTTCTTATTAAGCATAAATACGCTTTTTCTTACCCAGTATAATGCCATGATTAATGCATCTTCGGGTGATAACTAAAACATCATTTTTGCATTCTATGGCTTTAGAAAGATAAGGGTATCGTCAATGTGTAATTAAACAACAGTGATTAAGGTCTTTGAAGTTGTTATACATTCTTCTTTGGAATATTTGAGGTATATCCTTAAGGCCAAATGGTATTACTATTCATTCATAATGTCCTGGCCCTAAATGCAGTTAAAGGAATGCTTTCTTCATCTATTTTTATCTGCCAATATCCACTTTTGCAATCCCTTTTTGTGAACCAAGAGGCTCCTTGAATTCTATTAAGAATGACTATTTTGTTAGGAATGTAATAACCACCAAAGATAGTATTATCATTAAGCTTTTTGTAATTGATTACCATTCTTTCCTTTCCTCTCTTTTCTTTAGCATGAATTCTCACCATGAAAGCGGGATTGGTGTGAGGGTTCTTGCTATTCTAAATTAGTCCTGTATCCAGAAGTGCTTTGATTTATCGAATTCCTTTATATCCTGTTGTGTATACACCTTCTGCTTGGCTTGAATAATACTGTTGGGACTGCACAAAGTGATTTTAGCAAATATTTTATCATTATCCCATAATTTTAGAGGATTGTCAGAGTAGAGTTCTTTGCATAATTGCTCTTGTTGTTCAGTAATTTGCTCTTTAATAGACAACTCAAGTGATAAGATTATAAGTGCTCTCTCACGTTGTTTAGGCATTACCTTCTCACCACACTGCTGCGTGTACACTCAATTTTCTGATGAGTGTAAGCCTCACCTAATTTTTCAATAGGAATTGAGTGAGCATTGATTGTAAATGTTTTTTGGTTTATGGTATGTGTGCATGGAGAATATAGTCTTTGAAAATTATTTTCAACACTCATATCATAAGAGGGCTTATCAGTAGCCCACAGAACTGGTATAATGTGTTGGACTCCTCCTAATTCTATGGATAACCCTTTTATTGCCTCATTGTGGCTCATAATGCTATTATTAGCTATCCTTACTTGTTGAGATGCTATTAGGATTTGTATTGGTAACCTTGTAGCATATGTCCATAGTCATGTTTTTAACTAATTCATCTTCATAGATTGTCTCGCTAACTGGCTTTGTTTTGTATCCCAGCAGCCTTTTTATATAGACTCATGTGTTGATCTACACTGTGTCTTGCAGTTTCAAAACTCATTCTACTCATTTCACTAGTCATACTGATTGCATCGTCTTCTTTAAACTCTTCTTTAGCTGATGAAGATCCTTCTCCCCATTCGGATCTTGTACTCATACTTCTTAATGCTTGGGCTTTAATGGTTATTTTACCATTCTCATCAATTTTTATCACATTTTTCTTATTGATTTTCGGAGGGTTGGCAAAGCTATATATCCATGAACGATCAATCTTTATCTCTTGTGGATTAGATTTAATCGCTTGAGTCTTCTGCATAAGGGTAGGACTTTTAAATTTTTCTACCTCCATCATTGTGACCTTAATCTTGGTTCTATAGTATTATCTAATTTATAGGTAATTTTCCGAAATATCCTTAATGAGTATCCCCCTCTTTTCTTGTCTATCCTGACTGTTTTTATCTTAAGGGAGAGGAAGTTTTTGGCAAATTCATCCTTTAGGCTTACATAGTATCCAAGTTAACAATAGGTCTTAATCCCTGTGATAATTTGATTATGAAATTTGGTATGTCTAATGTCACAGCGCAGAGCATAAAGATCAATATTTTTGCGATAATGTTGTAATGGAGTGATTTGAACTTAGACACTACCAACATGGATATATCTATATTTTCTATCTTTGTTATGTGTAAGAATATTTTTGTAACTAATGAGATTAACTTCTCCTGTATCATACTAACAGTCTTTGATTTCAAGATCTCCTTCTATCATTTCACACACATACTTGCTCTTTAATTGAAAGATAGATTTTTTATAGATCATGTCTTTCTTAATTATAAGAAAGACCGAATCTCCTTTAACTTCCTCCTAATTATTATCTATAACAAACTCTTCTCCTTGAAGATCGCCAAGGCTAACCAAGCTATTTTCCATCATACAACTATTTTCTTCATAATCACCTTCTTCATATTGTCCAATATTATTTCAACAATTCTTTTGTTGTTATTTAGAGCTAGGTCTAATGCCTCATCCTCACTAAGCTCGACATAATCCAGGCTTCCCAAGGTTTCAATAAACTTGTTATTCTTTCAATTTTTGCATTCATTAGCATAATGTCCTACTTCTCCGTATGCCTAGCATTTGCAATTGTTTTTCCGCGATGGAAAAGAAGCTGTTTTCCTAAAAAAACTTCGTTTTTCAGGACTTGGTTTGTTATAATATTTTCTTATATACTTGTCTCCCCTTTGCTTATTAAAGCTCTTTTTCTCATAAAATTTTCTTTTTCTTCTCCTTTCAGGTTCTTTTCCCCATTGTGAGGCGAATCCCTATAAGTTAGAAATTGCTTCTTAATCTTCTTTTACTTTTGGAGATCAAAACATTGATCATTGACCCATTTTCTTAAATAAGAAATTCTTGAACCAAGGGTGTCAATGACATTTGCTATTTCAAGCTATGCAATGAATTTTTCATTAATTATGGAATTTATTGGATATGAAAATTTATCATAGAACATACCTAAGTTAGTTTTATTATGCCCAATTTTATAATTACATTGACAAAATTCAGCAATACAATTTTCACTCATATCCCATAATTCTATGTTATTAATCTTTCTTTGCCACTCTCTTGTTTTTTCTTCAGAATCAAGTTTAGCTCATATAAACTCAATTTCGATTTCCTTGCATAAATTTTTGAGCATTCCAACTGGTGTTTCTATCGTTCTTAATGTATTTTTACTATCTTTATTTAATGAATCATATCAGTTAGCTATAATGCCAGAAAAACTATGTTCGATGTAATTTAGAAAATTTGCAGCAGTCCAAGTAGTGTGTAGGTTTAAGACACTATTCATGTCTTTTTTTCAATGTTTAAATATTTCTTCTGTATTACAAGCTTCATCTATGCTTAAGATGTATCCTATTTGACTAATTGGAGTAAGACCAACTTCTTCGAAGGTTATAGTTTTCCGTGGGATGAACCTAAAGGAAAAATTAGTTGGACATCTTGTTAGAACATATCTAGGTCTTATAAAATGAGTATTTCTTCTAGAAGGTTCACTAAATTCTTTAGGTCTAGGAATAACATTGTTAGCTAGATCGGTCTCTATCTCATCTAAATCGAGTTCTTCTCCAATTTTATCAATCTCATCTTCAACAACTATTTTACCATGTTTTTTAATCCAATTTTCTTCTAATTTCTTCTAAAGATAACACATTAAGATCTTCTAGTTTAGTATGGTTCATCTACTGATATATTTCTTCTTCTAATTGGACATTATAAATCTCTTCGCTCTCATCAGATAACACGTTATATTTGTCATTAATTGCACTCATAATCTTGTTTAATTCTTCTGAATTTTGTTCTTTGTCAAACATATTCTATAGTTCTTCAAGAGTATACTGCTTATAATCCAGTATCTTCTTCCTTTTCTACTTTTTCACCTGATTTTTCTCCTATCTCTTTTTGGATTTTTATATCATGCACAGGAAATGGATTCTTATTTTTTAGATTTTGAAAGGGATATTTATGCTGAAATGGAATACTAATACTTGATGTAGATTTTTCGCTGTGTCTAACTTTGTTAACTAGAGAATGGTGAATTACAAATAATTACTTCTTAAGCCCCCAGACTTTAGTCTTAATTTTAGCTAATTCTACTTTTAATTCTAAAATTATGTCAGTGATATAGTTTAATTGAGGCGCTACTAGAGAAATTCTTTCCAGTGAGTGAACAACATATTAATAATTCAGACCAGGACAAGCAGGGATTCAAGCATTAATCGTAGTGAATTAGCTTAATGAATCCTTAATTAAGCTTAATTATCTTAATTATTTTTGATCACGTGGCTCTGATACCAGTTGGAAGAGGGCTTCGAGTAGTAACTATGAGCAGAAAACCGCATGCACAAATTTAAATTTTTTGAAAGTATGTTTTGAAGGATTAGGGTTAAAAATGAAAATTTTAAAACCTTAGGGGCCTTTTTGCAATTTAAAAAATTAACGTTGATAAGTTTGGTTTCAGAAATTATTTGCGCCAAAACTAGATTGATCAAAAAATCGTTTCCAAAGTTATAGGCTTCGAAATTTATTTACGCCAAACTTTGGGAGTCGGAATAAAATTTATCCCATTAAATGCACCAAGTCTTCAGCGTATTTACACTGCACCAGGGTTAGATTAAATGAGTCATAAGAGCACCTGCAATCAAGGCTCGCGGGCCAAAAATTTGGCTCACGGCCCAAAAAATACCATGCATCAGTGATCCACTTCACTCCCTCCACGATCTAGGTCACGACCGTGATCCACTCCCCACACATTTTCTCTTTTTTTTTTTGATGCCAACTAAGCCCTTAAAAGTCTAAAACAGTGGTGGGATCCATAAAATATTATTTTATCCAGTGATTCAAGTTGGTGATTCATGGGATGTAGGGAAGAGAGAAAAAGTTGGTTTATGAGATGATGTGAAGGGTGTGGGCCCTCACTTATGATCTAAAATTATGAATCACCATTGCATTTGCTCTAACTCCCTTGTTTTTCGGTCCAAATTTAATGAAATAGGAGTCATATGAAAGATTGAAGAGTCTATTTTCATATGGAAAAATCTTTAGTAGATTTAGCCAAGCCGTTTGAGAGAAATGGTCCGCATAATCCAAATGGTTAAAAGTAGAACTGAACTGCTAGTTTTCTGAAATGCTTCCTTTATGCTCATTGGCACATGGCTTGGTTAAGATTATTCTTCATGACCTTGAAAATAACTCACAAAGGTTCCCGAAAAGTGGATTCACAGCTCTCCAAATGCATTTTAGGCTTGCATAATCAAGCTCACAATACCGGGTATTTTTAGACCAACTTGGATAACTTATACTCTTAATATTCCTTGGACTTTTTGAACTATCCCTCGAACTCTAGGAGCTGCTTCTTAACTTCATTGATCACCTTGGCTTGGGTTTGACATTATGTGAATTAGATCCCCATCAGGACGGCTCGGCCAAAGCAGGATGGCAAGTGGGCGGTACAGAGCAGTTAAGTATGGGTGGAGACCCATCTCAGCCTACTGAGGTGGCCAACGCTAGCTATCAGTAGTGAGTTCCCCCTCATACTTAATCTCTATTTCATTCTGGCTGGGGTTGCTGCGTCGGCCCCTGACTCGCTAGTAGTTTTAGTCTGCTGTCTCATGGTAACAGGGCACCAGTATTAACCGATGCCTTGCTCATTGACCACCAACGTTGGCAAGGGTGACCTGAATTCAGACAAACCTACATCTGACCGTATCAGATGAGCTCTCTTTCCCCATTTCTCATGCTTACTCAATCATTTAGAAGCCCAGCAAGATGGCTAGAGACGTCGATGGCGGGCAGGGTTCCACCGTAGAGTGCATTACCTAACCTTTAACATGTTATTTGTACCGTTGGGTGTCTATTCTAGTTGCTCTATTTAGAGTCGAGGGATAGACCAAAGCGTGGTGCTTCTTTCCATTTTTGTGAAACTTCCTTTTGCTGGGCCCTTACCTATTAATTTTTTTTTTTAGCAAGTATTTATTCAATTGGTCTAATAATTAGTTTTAGTCTCTACCATATACTTGCTCTTTTACTTTTCTATTATTTTGTTTTGTTTTGTTTTGTTTTATTTTATCCTATCTCAATTTGGTCTCTAATTATCATGTTATAGTATAATTTTTTGTCTAGCCAAGTTTGGTTTTATTAGTTAGGTTTTATTGATTGATGTAATAAGTGATTTTATTATTTTACAAACTCACGTCACCCTGTACTGTGCAAGTGTTTTAATGTTTTAATTCATATCAGTTTCTTTATCCCTTTAATATCTTGGTTTCATTTACACTCTCTGCTAGGTGTTTATTGATTTCTCTGTTGACAAAATTTTAGGGTTTATTGTATGTAATTAGGTCCTTCAATTTGTTTTTTAACTAAGAATTGGTTACAAAATTATTTTATTTCCCTCGTTACTTTTTAGCCACTTGCTTAGTCCTTACCTTGGTTTGTGAAAGTTTATTGGTAGTTTGCTTATTAAATTGTATTATTATTACTATTATTATTATTATTATTATTACTATTATTATTATTATTATTATTATTATTATTATTATTATTATTAGTTTTACCTAGTGGCGAGTAATGGAGTAATTCAAGCCTATCCCTCGCCCGGGAAGGGGAGGGCCAGAAAGAGAGAACGGGTCGATAGGTTGTGTTTTGCATCTTGGAATATTAGGCCCTTACTAGCAAGTCTTGATTAGTTAGAGCTTTACATAAACGTAAGGTTAACATAGCTTGTATCTAAGAAACTAAATGGGTGTGGGTCAAATCTCAAGAAATTAAGCAGTATAAGTTGTGGTATTCTGGGCATACTAGAGCAAGAAATGGAGTTGGTATTTTAGCCAATAGAAAGTAGATTAATCAAGTTGCAGAGGTCAGGTATGAGAGTAACCTCATCATGTTAATTAAGTGGTGAAGGAGGTACAAGTCCTCAATGTGATAAGTGTTTATATACCATAAATAGGGACGATGGGTGAAATTAAGAGGGAATTTTGGGCAGAGATGGAACAATTCATGCAGAGTGTACCTCAAAGAGAGAAAATCTTCTTGGGTGGAGATTTTAATGGACATATCAAAACTAAGATAGATGGGTATGATATGACATATAGAGGTTTCAATTATGGGAAAGAAGCAGTGGAGGGGTGTCAATACTAGACTTTGTGGTTGCCTATGATTTGCTGATTCTTAACTGCTGTTTTAAGAAGAAGGAGGACCAATTGGTGACCTTTAGGAGTGGCATTGTTAATACTCAAATTGACTACTTTCTAATCAGGGGGAACAATAGGATACTGTGTAAAGATTGAAAAGTGAATACCCAGTGAATATTTGGGGACTCTGCATAGACTATTGGTAATGGATAAGGTGATTAAGAGTTAGTTTGAGGATGAAGAAGAGAAGGGTTGAAGATCCTAGAATTAGATAGTGGAGTCTTACTACGGAGAACACAACTACATTATCAAAGAGGATTAAAGCAGACAGGAGTTGGAAGTAAGTAGACAATGCAGACATAATGTGAGAAGCAAAGGTTGACTGCATTCATACGTGGAGGTAGGATAAAAGAAGCTTAGTGGTGGACTGGAGAGGTGAAAGAGAAAGTTAAGGAGAAACAAAATGCATATGCTGCCATAATTGATAGTGGAATAGACGAAAAAATTGTTAATTTAGTTAAGTATAAGGTTGCTAAAAAGATAGTAAACCACGTTGTCACTATACCAACAAACAATGCTTATGATAGATTATATCAGAACCTGGATACAAAGGAAGGTGAGAAGCATGTCTTCAAGTTAGCAACGGATAGGAAAAAGAGACCAAAAGAATTGGGAAGCATAAGGCGCAATAAAGGTGATGATGATAATGTATTAGTGGAGGAAGTTAAAATAAGGGAGAGAAGGCAGAGTTACTTTTTAAAACTCTTTAACGGTAAGAGGAGTGAATACTCCTAGAGCAATGAGAGATAGAATCAGGAGGGGTAATAAAACTATAGGTTGTGCAGTCGTATTCATAAAAAAGATGTTAAAATACATTACAAAAGATGACAAAAGATTATGGGTCCGGATCATATCCCAGTGGAAATCTGGAAGTGTTTAGGTGAGGAGGAAATAAAGTGCTAACGGAACTTTTTAATGTCATTTTTAATACTGCAAAGATGCTCTGAGAATGTAGAATTAGGATAATCATTCCGTTTTATAAGAACAAGGGTGATATTCAAGATTGTAATAATTATAGGGATATTAAACTGCCTAGTCACACTATGAAGTTGGGGGAAGGATGATTGAGAGAAGGTTGATGAAGAAGATTTCAATTTTGGAAATGCAGTTTGGTTTTATTCCAGGTAGATTGACTATAGAAGCAATCCATCTCATTAGAAGGCTCATGGAATTGTACAAGGATAGGAAAAAGGATCTTCACATAGTGTTCATAGATTTAGAGAAAGCATATGATAGTATACCACGTGAGGTGTTATGGGAGTGATTGCGGAAGAGAGAGAGGTGTTAATGGCGTACATCCTAGCAATAAAGGATACGCGTCAAGGAGTAAAAGCAAATCTTCAGACCCCAAGAAGAGCGCATAGACTACTTTCCCATTGGCATTGGGCTACATTAAGGGTCAGCTTTAAGCTCGTTTCTTTTCAGTATTGCTATGGATGAACTCACAAAAGGGATTCAAGATGAGGTTCCATGGTGTGTGCTATTTGCTAATGATATTGTTCTTATTAATAAAACTATGGATGGTCTTAATAATAAGTTAGAAACACTGAGACATACGTTAGAATCTAGGGAATTTAGATTGAGCAGATCAAAGACTAAATACATAAAATGTGGGTTCAGTAGTGAGGAAGTAGGCGGTGAAGAAGTCATCATTGGTGAGGTGGGAACACTGAGGGCTAAGAAGTTCAAATATTCATGCTCGATTGACGAGGAAGGAGATATTGACAAGGATATTAACCGATGTATTAGAGTGAGATCGAAAAAGTTGAAGAATGCTTCCGGGGTGTTATGTGATAAGAAAATTCATGTAAAATTGAAAGGAAAAGTTTGTCGTATGGTAACCAACTAGCTTTATTGTATGGTTCAGAGTGCTGGCCAATAAGGAAGACTCAAGTCCAAAGGTTAATGGTAGCAGATATGAGATTCATTTGATAGTTGTATGGTTGTGTGAGATTAGATAGAATTAGGAACGAAGTGATTAGAGAGAAAGTGGGAGTTGTACCTATAGAAAATAAGATAAGGGAGATTACAGTAAGAGGTTTGGCCATGTTAAGAGGAGGAGTGAGAAGGCACCAGCGAGAAGGTGCGAGATGGTTAATCTTTTGATATGCAGAAGAGGTAGAGGACAACCATAGAAAAGTTGGAAAAAGATGATTAAATATGGTTTGAAGTTTATATGACTAACAGGGGACATGGCTTAGGATAAAAGTTTGTGGCGATGTAGGATTAAGATTGAAAATCATAGGTAGCGTGCTTATGGCCCTTCCTTTTGCTTTCGTTTAAGTAGCAATTGTTGTTATGTTGTATTGATTGTAATTTTTTGATGTTAATGCAGCCCTATACGATAGTAGATTAATCTTAGTAGGGTTGTTATTATCACACCTCTGATGGCTTAAGTAGTACCCTTATTGCATCTGGGACATCACTCCTCCACCTCTGATTATTTGAGTGTAGATTGTTCTTGGCTCGATTAGTAGTATGTCGCCGCTTGCTACTCAAAATACGTGAAACTCTTGTAACTTAAATGTTCATGTTAACTTACTTTATTTAAACTATTTAGGTATTCGGTTTATACGTATTTTTACTAATTGGTTTGCAACTTCTAAATATTTTATTAAAACCATGGTTATGAAAATCGGATTGGATCGGCCGATTCAACCGGTCTAGCCGTGAACCAGAAAGCAGTCCAATATGATCATTAGCAAAAAACCATTGTCTTGTTGAGCCGGTCAAGAATCGGTCAAACTCGGTTAAATCAGCCGATTTTCACTGTTGGATCGGGTACTCAGATCGGTTGAAGACCTTTCTCATTTTTTTTTTTCAATACCATTAAAAATTGCATTATTGTAGAGAAGATTCAAAACCCTCACCTCCTCATGGCTTGGAATTTCTCCTAGTCGCCTGTCAACTGCGCCACTCAAGGTTTGAGTTAGATAGATGACTTGCCAAGTTAATATTTTACATTCTAACTATTTTAATTTTCCACCCCTTCATTGAATCCTTTTATTAGTTTATTACATATTAGCAACCTAAAAGTATCTTTATATTTCATCATTAATTTTTGTTCAAACTAAATAATTTTATTTTTCTTATTCATAAGGTAATTCATAAAAAGTTTTAGAATCTAAGAAAATGTATTACTTATTTGTTACTAACACATTATAATCTAAAATTAGTCATTCGTGATAATATGTATTGGAAGTTTTCTGCCTATTTAAGTTTAGAATTTCGTTATAAATAACAAATTATTTATAATTTAATAAATTATGATAAAACGATTTTATCCAGTCTAATCAGTGTGACCAATTTCACCATTGACCCACTAATCTTACCGGTTCACTCACCGGTTTGGTTCTGGCAACCTTGATTAAAACTTTTTATGTGGGTCTACTAGAAAAAGTCTCTCTACGAGCTATCATGTAAGTAGAGGTAAGACTGCTCATATCTGGATCTTCACAGATCCCGTGAAAGCGGGACCTACACTAGGAGCATTTGTTGTTGCATCAAAATTTTAGGTTATTATAGAGTAATACTATTTAAAATATAATGAGACATATTCGCTTCACTAAAAATATAATGGTATAATTTGTGTATTGACATTATCTTATGATAACGAATGTGTGAAAGAATGGATACTGTCATTTAATTTGTGAATGATGTGATAATTATATAACTTCTCCCTATATAGTTTGATATAATCAATAACCATTACTATTGAAAGGGCAAATTAAAGTAAAATCAAAAAGAAGGATATCATATTGGACTTGAGCAGGCGGGTTAGGGTTTGGATTCAGGTTCGAATTTAACTCGCTAAATTGTGAGTTTTTTGCGACCGGTTTACTTCGGATTCATGTTGAAAAATTCATTTTTGAAAGCCAAAAATTTTGAATAGATTCGATTCATGTCAATTTAATAATTAAAACCCAAAACATGAAATCGATATATTTGTTCGGCTGATCAAGGCATTATATTGTTGAAGCCCAATAGGCCGTATTAAGTGCACAAATGTGCATAGATATGCGACATGCAAACTAATGTTGACTATATACTTAAAACCGTTGCTCAAATGATTAACAAACTTTTAACCACTGTATTAGTTGACATTACTTATCATATCATCATATATCACCATATATATATATATTAAAAGTTGGATTGAACTCATGTATGAGCGACACTTAAGCTAGCCATGTAGGTTGCCACATAGGATTGAATAGTCATGGGAGATACTTTAAAGTAACATAGGATGCTATTTGAGATTTAAAATAAAAAGAAAAAGCTATGAAGTATGGATGTAAATTTGAGACAAAATTAATTCTATCTATTGAGGTAATTTTTCACATACATTTCTATTACTTAATAATAAAATTCAATCATAACACATATATGATTTAATGATGCAAATACAACTAAAAATCTGAGTTAGATATTAATTAAGAACAAAAAAGTATGTTATTAGTAGCGAGAAAAACTAAAGAAGAATCACTTTATTTTTGCACCAGCAAAATAATATAATACATCAATTTATTGTTTGCTTTTTTATAAAAAAATCTATTCTCCTAGTAATAAGTTATAGTTATGGTCAGGTAAGCAATAACTTTACAAGTGTGATTATTTTATTTTGCCTAAGGGATGACAATTATAATACATGTAATGAGATAGGCTCACGGAAAAACCTAGACTCATTTCAAGAGTCTAAAAGTTTTAAGATAGCGAACAAGTTGTTGTGGAGTGAGTTTTTTTAAGTGACTGATAATTTATTGGCGAGTTTTTAAGGTTTTAAGATACTTAATAATTCATTGTAGAGTTACTATCTTTCTGGGTAACCAATAATTTGTCAGTGATTTTTTGAAGCTTTTAAGATCACTAATAGCTCATTAAAATGACCGTTTTTTTCAGGTGACCAATAATTTATATATGTGAACTTTTATAGGTTATAAGAGAACTAATAACTCAAGTTAGAGTGATCATTATGGATGACTTTTTAAAGGTTTTAAGATGACTAATAATTAATTGGAGAGTAACTTTTTATTTTGAAGCAACTAATAACCCATCAATAAATTATCACTTACTTTCGTAAATATCAAAAGTCACCTTAATAATGTTTGCCTCACAATATTTTAAGTGAATTACAACAACAACAACTCTCAGAGTGGGTCCCACTTTTGTGGGGTCTGGGGAGATCCAGATGTAGGCAACCTTACCTCTACCGGCAATCCTGCCCGTAGAGAGGTTGATTCCAAGAGACCTATAAAAATCAAATTTTGTGAAAATATTTTATAGAAGAAGGATTTTCTGAAAACATTCTATGGAGAAAAACTACATAAGTCACACGGAATGAACTAGGAAATACGAAAAAATATGAAAAAATCAAGTGGCAGTAACTATGTAACCATAAGTGCACCAAGGCAAATGAAGATACTGTACCTTAACAAACAGAGGTAG
>NCQT01094439.1:0-10984 GCA_002740465.1 Stenocereus thurberi | reverse complement strand
AACAAGACCCCCTAACTTGGTAGCTAATGATTTTGAAGTTCGATTTAAAGCCAAAGTAGGTAGAAAGGTTTGATTTCCTGTTTTATAGGTGTGCTTGAGATCCGGGAAAGATCTATGGTAGCTTGATAGTGGATGTTCAAGGCACATGAGCGGCAATGCCTCATTATTTACTGAAGTCAAAAAGAAAGAATGTGGAAGCGTTACATTCAGAGACAAAGGTATAGGCAAAATAATCGGTGTTGGAAAAATTGGTAAAGATCTTTCCAACTCTATTGATAATGTCTATCTTGTCGATGACTTAAAGTTTAATCTTTTAAGCATATCTCAATTATGTGACAAGGGACACCTTGTAACATTTGACTCAACAAACTGCATTGTTAAAAATAAAAAATCTGGAAAAATTACCCTCCATGGACCTAGAATTGAAAACGTCTATGCCATAGACATTGATAATATCCCATCACACAATCTATCCTGTTTTAAAGTGACTCGCATAGAGGATAATTGGCTATGGCATCGTAGATTAGGACACACAAGCATGCACACTATTAAGAAATTAGCCAAACATGAATTAGTACGAGGACTTCCTACATGCAAATTCGAATATGACCATTTATGTGATGAATGTGCTAAAGGAAAACAAGTACGTAGTAGCTTTAAACCTAAAAATAATATCAGCACATCTAGACCATTAGAACTGCTTCACTTGGACTTATGTGGGCCTATATCTATACAAAGTTTAGGATGTAGTAAGTACATTGTTGTGATTGTTGATGACTATTCCCGTCTCACATGGGTCTCTTTTTTAAAGGAAAAGAATGAAGCTTTTAAAGAATTTTTTAAACTCTGTAAACAATTACAAATTTACAAAAATTCACCAATCGTGTTCATAAGAAGCGACCATGGTAGAGAATTTGATCAAAAAGAGTTTACTGAATTTTGTAGTAATTATAGAATTGCTCACAATTTTTCTGCTCCACGCACACCTCAACAAAATGGTGTAGTCAAAAGGAAAAATCATACTTTAGAAGATATGGCTTGGACTATGATGTGTGAGAGCAATGTCCCTCAAAGTTTTTGGGCCGAAGCTATAAATACTGCTAATTATGTCCTAAATCAATGTTTAATTAGACCAATCTTGAAAAAAGCTCCTTATGAATTATTTAAAGGAAAGTGACCTAACATTTCTTACTTTCGATCATTTGGATGTAAATGTTTTGTTCACAACAATGGTAAGAATAATCTAGGAAAATTTGATGCCAGAAGTGACGAAGGAATTTTTGTAGGATATTCTATGCATAGTAAGGTAAATAGAATTTATAACAAATGCACTGAAAGCATCGAAGAAAGCATTCATGTGATTTTTGATGAATCAAATGACGGTGTGTTAAGTGATTCCATAGTATAGAACCTTAGCTTGAACAAGCACAGTGATGATGAAGAAGAGACACCAAAGGAAAGAAATCCTGGCGATCAGCAATTACTAGAGGTACCTCTCAATACTGATCCACAAGATGACACTCTATCTCAAGAAGAAGAGGAACCCACAAACGAAGAAATTTCTACACCTGCAGCACCATGCCATGAGGTAACTCAAAGGAATTTTAAATACAAGTCATATCATCCAATGGACAACCTGTTAACAGATATATCCACTGGAGTAAGAACTTGGTCTTCCTTGCATAATTTCTGTGCTTTCTTTTCCTTTGTATCACATATAGAACCAAGAAATCATTTAGAAGCACTTAGTGATTCAAATTGGATGAATGCCATGCAAGAAGAGTTAAATCAATTTGAACGAAACCAAGTCTGGACGCACATGACTAGACCAAGCAACCATCTGGTTATAGGAACAAAATGGGTCTTTAGAAATAAATTAGACGAAGCCGAGAATGTTATAAGAAATAAAGCAAGATTAGTAGCTAAAGGATATAATCAAGAAGAAGGTGTTGATTTTAATGAAACCTTTGCCCCTGTTGCCCGACTAGAGGCCATATGAATACTATTAGCATTTGCCTCATACATGAACATAAAATTCTATCAAATGGATATAAAATGTGCCTTCCTAAATGGCTACTTGCAAGAAGAAGTCTTTGTAGAACAACCTTCTCGTTTTGAAAATCCCGACTTTCCAAATCATGTCTATAAACTGCAAAAGGCTTTGTATGGTCTAAAACAAGCTCCTCGGGCTTGGTATGAGCGATTAAGTAAATTTCTCTTAGACCATGGTTTTAAAAGAGGACTTATAGATAAAACATTATTCACCAAGACAAAAGGAGATAATTTTATAGTCATCCAAACTTATGTAGATGACATACTTTTCGGAGCTACAAACACCTCTCTATGTGAAGAATTTTCAAATCTTATGAGCAAAGAATTCGAAATGAGTATGATGGATGAATTAACCTTTTTCTTGAGTCTTCAAATTAAACAATGCCCAGATGGTATTTTCATTAATCAAAGCAAATACGTTAATGAACTCCTAAAGAAATATAAAGTGGATCATGCCAAACATGCTAAAACTCCTATGGCTACAAATGAAAAATTAGACCTTGACCAAGATGGCAAACCAGTTAATGAGAAGGTCTATCGAGGCATGATTGGATCACTGTTATATCTTACTGCTAGTCGTCCAGACATTATGTTTAGTGTCTGCTTATGTGCTCGATTTCAGGCCTGACCTAAAGAATCTTATTTAACTTTTGTGAAAAGGATTTTTAGATACCTAGCAGGGACTTAAAATCTAAGACTATGGTACGCTCGAGGGGAAGATTTTTCTTTAGTGGGATATACTGATGCAGACTATGCAGGATATAAAGTCGATAGAAAAAGTACATCAGGCACTTGTCAGTTTCTTGGACCAAGTCTAGTTTCCTGGCATTGCAAGAAACAAAATTCTGTCGCACATTCAACGGCAGAAGCAGAGTATATCGCTACTGGCACTTGTTGTGCACAATTACTTTGGATAATGCAGCAATTACGAGATTTTGGCATAAATCTCAAAGAAGTTCCAATTAAATGCGATAATAAAAGTGCTATCAATGTCACAAAAAATTCAGTTCAACATTCTCGAACCAAGCATATAGAGGTACTTCATCATTTTATTCGAGATCATGTTGAAAAAGGTCATGTCACCTTAACTTTTGTACCTACAGATTCTCAACTAGCTGATATTTTTACAAAACCATTAAGCGAAGATCGATTCAATTTTATTCGACATGAACTTGGAATACTAAATCTTGATGCATAAATTGAGGGGGAGCCCTCACTTATTACTCACCTTGTTCGCTAAGTAACAATTCAGGGATCAATTATTTGTACATCATTTCCAACTTTGGATTTATCAATTCTTGCAAGATTATTATCAGTTATACTGAATCAGCAATAAGGCACGTCACTAAGACCCTTGGCTCAATTGACTCGGCATGCAAATTTCATTTCAATGCCTTGAGGTGAATTTAGTATACAATAAATTGAGCAAACTTAGTAGAAGAAAATTCCTTCATTCTTTTCCTTCTATCAAAAGTCAATAGGGTCTATCTTAACTATTTTCAATCTTTTTTTATAATTTTAGCACAAATCTTTCTTCCTACCTTGAGCCCAAATTTATTTTTTTAAAAAACAAAAAAAAACACCAAATAGATTGGCACCATGTGTGCAGCTTGCCAAATCTCGGTCCTTCCAAATTCGCCCAATCTTCCATATTTCCCAACCTCAACCTCTGACTTGCCATATCCCAGCCAACCTCTGACTTACAAATAGTTTTTATCCCCTGTTGATATGCTCAAACATTTCCTCATTTCTTGTTTGCTTCTTTTTGATGAAAGAGGGGGAGAAAGTTTGACTATGCTATGCTATTTTTAATGATATTTATGATTGTCTGTCTTTTGATTACTACGTTGCATAATTTTCTTGTCATAACTATGCTTGATATTCTTATGCTTAATATAAGATTGACACAAGCTAAATTTTGTCTTTCATCAAAAAGGGGGAGATTGTTGACTTACTTAGTAATCATAAAGATTTTGATGAAATACAAAATTAGAGATTAAGTTGTTGCATTCAAAAGATATAAAACATGAAAAGAGAAGCAATACATAGTAGTAGAATCATAAAGAAAATTATGGAGAAAATATGAAAGATTATACGCATATCATAATTATCTGATTGAATATTATCAAAGTTTGTGTGCATATCTAATTTATTTGATTGGAAAGATTGTATGCAAATATGATTAAAGGCAAGATATCATTATGCTAGGCAAATGTGGAAAATATTAATTAAAAGGATTTTATTTGGTTAAATATCCTTAATTCTAGCCATGACAAAAATGATATTGCCCTTATTTAAATATTCAAGCAATATTATTAATATTCTTGCAATATCAAATTTGATTTTTAAAATTGATCTCATAAAGATTATATTGCATGATTTTATTGATAATATATTTTGTTGCCAAGAGCTTTACATGTTCAAAAGGCAAGAGAAGCGATTGTGAGCAAATACTTTCTTATTGGAGAAGATCACAATCAAAATATGATATAGAGATAACTTCCTTCTTGGACGAATCAGCATATGGCTACTCAATCCTATAAATAAGGGGCTGAAGGAAGAAGAGAAGACAATTCAAGCAAGTGAAAAAGAGCATTGAGTCATACACTGTGTTATCATACTGAGCTTTGTATTAAGATCAAAAGAATTGAGTTGTACTGAGCATTAAATTGTGATCAAAAGTCTTGAGAGATATTGAGGAATTCTTATTAAGGAATGAATGAAGGAGTTCGTGTGAGGTCACAACTTCTTCAAAGCTTAAGTCAGTGGTTGATTTAAGTAGCTGGGATCTTTAAAGTGTGGTGCTCTGAAAGAAAGTGTGAAGGTTCATCTTAATAAGAAAAGTAGAGCATTGAATCCTAGAGTTGGATAACTCTAGGTGGGGATTAAGCCTGATTGAGGCCCAACCTCGTTAAAATATCCTTGTGCATTATCTCTATTTAAATTCTGCATTTTGATTTCAGCTTTAATTTTATTTTTGCAATCACCCTATTCACCCCCTAAGTCTTCAAATAGCTTGGTAACAAATTTGTCAACTATTTTTCCATGGGTACAATCTCAAGTGCGATATTACCTTCCTGGACATGGCTCCTGACAAAGTCATTTTTTATCTTAATGCGTTTTGCCCTTGAGTACCGAACTGGGTTTTTAGTTATGTTAATGGCACTCATGGTATCACATCTAAGAGGTACTTCTTTGTGCTTAACTCCAAGGTCTCTGAGTTGCTATGTCATATAGAGAAGCTAAGCATAGCGTGTCCTAGTAGCTATATGTTATGCTTCTTTTATAGAAGCACTAAACTTTGTTTCCTAGAGCACTAAGACACAAGTGCGTGACCAAAGAAATTTGTGTGACCTCTGAAGTGTTTTTTCTGCACACCTCGTATCATGCATAATCTAAAAGGTGTTGCTGATCTCACCATCAAGTGAGCGATTGCTCTTTTGTGTTTGTCTTAGGAAAGTTTAAACTTTGCAATACTGATTAAAGTCACCACCATATTTTAACGAAAATATAAAAAACTTTTAGAAAATCATTTCTAGAAAGCAATCATCACGATCCTAGATGTTGATTGATTTGACTTCAAGGCACCAGCATAGAGTGGTATGATAAATAGATAATTTTGCTATTTAATGGTCCCTTGATTTCGTCCCTTTCTCTACACATTCTCTCGGTTTATTAAGAAATTTGATCAGATTTGTCCTTAAGTCTTTGCTCGTAATCATCTCATTTGGACTAATTTGCCTTATTCATATATATTGGTCTTAATTGGAAGGAACATGAGTGATGCGTGATGTTTTGGATAAAGAAGACGTTCAAGGAGTTAGAAGGAACACCAAAGAATCAAGAAATAAGAGTTACATGCTCTGCACGTCCAGCTGTGGAGAATTACAAAAAAGTTGAACACATGCATGGCTTGCCTGCATATTTTTCACAGCTATGTATTTAAGGCTGAAACTTCCTACAAGTTTTGCACGGCTAACCGTGCAATTTGGTATTGCCATGTGTTTTCTCCTTGCTGATTCTGGATGGCTGGCTATGCGTAAAAGCATGGTCATGCGCCTGCGAGTTTTAGCACTAGTTAATAATTTCTCAAATAGATTTTAGGGACATCTTTCACTTCATTCTAAAACTTTCGGAGAGTGCTTTTGGGAGGTGATTTGTTATGATTTATTTTGGAGATTTATAAGACTTCCGCATAGCAAGTTTGTGATTAGAGAAGATTGTTCAATGATCCTTATTGCACTTAATTGAAGTTTGGTTCGTTTATCTCTGTCTCTTTGTTATTGTTTTAGGGGGCTTTTGAAATAGTTATGTTCCTCAATTACGATTGTGCAATTGCTGTTCTTGACATGGCTAGAGGCTTAGCTCCCATCTTGGGTTAGGAGTAGCCGGCATTATATTTAGTTGAATCATGATCTATACTTCTGTGGAATTTGCCCAACCTTATGTTTTGGATTGTTGCCCAGAATACCACCTGCTTGATGAGAGTCTTGAAAGAGAAGAATTTAACGGTATTAAATTAAGGTTTAGGGGAGAAATAAAGGTTCAACCTTTATCTAGCGTGACTTTGTAAGCAATTAGACTCCTTAATATGAAGATAACTAGGGTTCTAATTGGGACTAGTGATTAATTACTCCAGTGGTCTTTTTGATTCCGATCTTAATGAAATAGATGATTATATAAGCGGCCCAAATTTCGACCCTTACGTAGTGACCCTTGTCGTTTGTGTTGACACTTATTTTTCTGGAATTGAGAAGTCTCGACCCCTTTTATGGTTAGAACTAACGCGCCTCTTAAAAGGGTCGAGATAATTCACATTGGAACCTGCGCCCAAATTTTATACAATCTGCCCAATTAAACAAAAGCTAGAACCTGTGCATGTAAATTATTTGGCCGGCCACTAAAATGTTTCCAACCCTAACTCCAGAACAGATCGAGATTTCTCTTTAGCAATTGATCAAGATTTTGCATTCGCTTAGAACATTTGCCCAGGACTGATCGATTTCGCCTAAAAACCAGAACCCTAACTCCAGCTCTCGATCAATTGCACCCAGAACCGTGAGTCTCGATCAATTTCGCCGAGAACCGTGAGTTGCAATCTCTCATGGAACTCGATTTCTCTTTTTCATCCTATAATTCGCTTAACTTCAACTCGTGCTTGTGAATTTGTTGAGGTTTGTGGCTTTTTTTCCGAAATTTTGGGTTTATGGAATGGTTTTTAGGTGTTGATTGTGTGTTCTTTTCTATAATTTGGATGGTAACAAGGGGATGGCGGATGAGCAATTGGGGTTTATGGAACTCGCTCAACTTCAATCATTAGTCGCCCAGAATGTTCGTGCCCTGCCTCAGTGTAGAACTTGAAGGCTACTAAGAGCAAGGGACTGACACTGACACAAGGTGAGTAGGAATTTACAAATGTATTTGACATGGTGGTCTATGCTGTTTTGCAGTTGTTTTAGGTTTTTTGAGAGAAGCGCACGTGCAAATACTGGGTATTTGTAACTGCATATCTTTTTTCTTTATCGACCACTTCTAGACACCTTCTTCTGTAGCACTTTCACTTCAATGCCTCATAGTAAGATACTTGAATCTCTTGCATAGAATCAAGTTGAAATTCATATGCTGTTGTTAGGTGATCTAGGTTGAAAGCATGCATTGACAACACACTTGAAAATTCTTAATTCAGGGTAAAATTAGCTTTCATTGAACTAGATTTTTAGTGCAAATAAAGGTGCTGATTTTTATGCCATTTTACTACTTTGGTTTTCATTTTAATCAATATAATTCTCAAGCTTCTGTTTTGTCAGTAAGACATTTGGTCGGCATTGTTTGGTGTCAGGGATTTTAACACTTGGCAAATATGACAGCGCATTAGCTATATCAACATTGCTTAAACTTCTGTTTATTGTTCATCATGCATATTGCTAATGCTTTCCCACCTGATATTCCCTAAATATGCTAGTCTAACCAGCATGTAACTTACTTCTAGATATTACACCAGTTACTGATAGTCTATCAAGCATGTGAAAATATCTCAGTTATCTTGTCGGTAAAATGTATGATACTCATACTAGTTACATGCCTCCTAGAAATAGAACACATGTATCCAAATAGCATGTGGCATTCACGAATGTAACTTATCACGTAAAAAACACCTTACCTTCAATAATAGCATCCTCGTTATCGTAGAGACTAAGTTGAAATTGATAAGAAACACATATTTCAATTCTGATCAAGCAGAAATCATTTTGTGTTATAATTTAGATTTGGTAACTAGCTTCCCTTTTTCTTAATTTTTAATTAAAAATTTGTGAGACTTTTTTTTGGTAATGAATTTAAATTTTTTAGTGCCACTAAAATCAACCCTTAAGACGGTAGAGGAAATTACATCAATTTAGTATCAATTATAAAGAAGCCTCCTCCTGGACTTATACTTTAATATCCTCAAGTAGCTTGTTTCAATCTAGATGCAGTATAAAAATGCAGCAGCTGCAGAGTTCAATCCATTTATTGCTCAATAGCCAGCAGCACAACTGATTAAAATTTGTGGCGTTGCATTCACAATAATGCAACTGATTCAAATTTATGCCTTTTTTTGGGGATTTGGGAGGGGGGCAAAGATTAATATTACGACGCTAAAAGGGATGTATAAAAATACCGCAAGTTTATGATTATCAACCGTAGTACTTGAGGGTCGAATCCACATGGACAAATTCGAACTCAGGTCAGTCAACTAACATTAACCCACTCTATTGAAAATAAGGAACATGAATGCAAAAATTATTCAACTTGCAGAAATTAAATTAAACTTAAACATGGTTGAATCTATGAATTAGACAACTACTAACAGGTAAATTGGCAGAATGAATCAGAAAGTAGTAGACTTGAATCAGAAAGTAGTACATTTGAATCTTTGATACATCCTGTGATACTTTATAAATTTGTGGTTTGGCTTTTGTGGTAGAATGGTTTTTGAGTTTGCTAAAGAGAGTGTTAGACGTGGCGGACAGGGTACCCCAATAATTAATTAAACTTAGCCTGGTATCTTTCTATAGGCTTTGGATCTTTTGTATCTAGCATCTCGTAAGCATATTTAGACTTTATACCACAATAGGTTTTGGGTTGGCCAAGATTTAGGTAGATAATTTTGAAGGGCCATTCCAATTGAATGTAGGGCTTTTTGCACCCAAAGTGAGAATAATTCCACAGGCGAAATGCCCTTCTTGTTCCACATTCAATTTTAATTCTCCTAATGTTTGTTCTGTCTCTTCTCAGCCCTTCTTATGTAACTTGATTGTCCTTGAATTTTTAGGGTTGCTCCTTAAATTATATTTGTTTTATTATCATAAAATGCAGTGTATAAGATATTGTACTAAATTATTTTATGTTTGTAGAATGGACTCAAGTTGTATTAAATTACCAAATGATCATCCTGATTATCTTATCAACACCACTTGCACAATAGCTTCTTTGGCCTATTCCATTAAGTGGAGCATCACAATTGCCTTTGCAAACATCTGTCAAAAAGTTTTTTCAGCATGCAACATCAATTTGAGCTTCAATTGAAGCACCATGATGATCTGGACAACTACCTCCCCCACCTAGTACATCTATTAAGCTTCAAAACAAATATTTCAGAGTTGACCAGATCTACTGGAGGATCAAAACCAATTATGCAGTAGTTTGTTTGGCCTACTTCTTTAAATGGAGGATTAGGTATGTTTATGCTATCAGTTAATCAAAACATTTTTTTGAGAGGTTTTCACTGATTTAGCTTTCTTTCAATTTAATATCTTGGTATTTGTCTCACTATTGTATGTACATTATTTTTGCTTTTAGTATCTCAGCCATCCCTCCAGCCGCAACATAATGCCTATGTTGCTGCACCACAGCCCATACATATGCCTACTTCCCCAACTGGAGCAGCACAACCCTGATTCGTCCATTTACTATAAGATTTGGTCCTTTTTAGCCATCCTTTGCTACTATAGGATTGAATCCACCTTGTTAGCCCCCTTCTCTTGTTGGAACTTCCCAACTAAATCCGTCAACTATAGGATCGAATCCACCTTGTCGGCCCCCTTCTGTTGTTGGAACTTCCCAAGTAAATCCCTGCAATAGGTCAGTACCATTGCACAATCAATCCCACTCGGCTACTGTTAAAGTTGCTAGAGCTGCAACACAACAAGAAATGCATAAAAAACTAGCCTCCACTAGCCAAGGTAGCAGAGAATCTCCCTCAAATGGCAATAATGATCATGAAGACTTAGCAAGGAGTTCTCAAAGTCAGTCTAATGATAAATGAAAGGGTCATGTTGGAGGCAAACAAAGGAAGTCATCGGTATCCAAAAGCACCAGATCTCCTCAATCATCTTGGAAAGATAACATACCATTTGACACAAAAGAAGAAGTCCTGACCATTGGTAAACAATATTTTTGGTTTGTTAAACATATATTCAAGCTGCCCTTTGGCCTGCTGTAAGACCCGCATTCTTTGTTTTCCATTAAGTTAACTATATTATCTTTTTATGATATAAATTCGTATTTTTAGCAACTATATGAGTTAAATTATTATCGATGTGCTTTTGGGAGTTATAAATTTATAAAAAGGGGATTATTATTATTGCTATTATTGATTTAAAGTCAGTTCGTGCTATTTGCGCCTTCAAATCCTATCGATAGTTTAATTTAGTCGTTATTCGATTTATTGAGTCGCTTCCTGAATGCGAGTAGGTTGTTAACCATAGAATTAGTTTCGAGGCTTATTAAAACCGAACCTTGACATATTTGGAAACGAATAGTTGATAGAAGGCCGTATTAGTGATTCGAGTTTAGAGTTCGGGATACGAACTAAACTAGTGGTGCTTGTTGTTAATTGGCTTGAAATTAAAAGAACAAAAAGGGAGGGGTATTTTGGTAATTAGGCGCGAGG
>NCQT01094438.1:5689-17302 GCA_002740465.1 Stenocereus thurberi | reverse complement strand
TGTGTGTTGTCTTGCTTGGTTAGAAATGAATCAACACACTTAGCTAGTATTTAACCTTCCATAAAGTAGCTTTTTGGCAACACATGGGTGAATTTAAGGTTAAGTGTAAATCATAGTTAACAAGGCAAGCTTGTTGGGCTATAATTGGTTTATACGGTTTGGGCCGGAAGGGAAGTAAACCATATGCGATTGAATTTTCGTAGCTCGAAATTAAATTTTTGTGAGGTTATAGAAAAATAAATAATAATAATAATAATAATAATAATAATAATAATAATAATAATAATAATAATAATAATAATAATAATAATGAATCCTCAATTTATAATTATCGAGGCCTACTAACGATTCATCTGAAATTTTACGATAATTGAAACCCGAAGTGCTAAGTGGTACCCAAAATTATAATTTGCTAAATAAATAAATTGGGTGTATTTGAATTACTAAACATGATTTGGTTAAATAAATAGCTATGACAAATAAAGATGATTTAAATAAATATGGGTTAGGGTTGGGATATTACATAGATCATTTAGAAGACTTTTTGCATTCAAACAATGGCTTGGCATGAATATGATGTTAGTAAGCTTATACTTTATGGAGGTGTAAGTTCTTGGAATGTGAATGATGGTAAGATATTGTGTCATATTGAAATATTGTATAATAATATCAAGTACAATTTGGCACAATACAGCAATGTTTTATAGCACAATGATTGTAATTATATTATGGATGCAATAATGGGCGGAATAGAAAAAAATTTAAAAAAATGGGTTATTGGGTAACCAAAAACCTGAATCGAAATTTTCATATACCCAAAATTTAGGTACCTGAAAATTTTGGCTTGGGTACAGTTCATTGCTTTGCCGACTTGAAATTTCGGGTACTCGAATCGAAATCTTTTTTGAGTTGGGTACCTGAACCATGAATACCCCTATGGCTCACCTAAACCTAGTGACTGGCATTGTATATGTAGTAGAATACAAACAAATTAAATTACTATACCCCTATATATTCTTCATTACGTCCCCTGAATCTGATCGGGAGTGTGAACAAACAGATTGGTTCTATGTAACAAAAATTGTTGAGAAGACAACCCTTTAATAAAAATATCAGCAACTTGCAACCTAGTAGGGATATATCGAATAACAATATCACCATCCGCAACCTGTTTCCGAACAAAGTGATAATCCACATCGATATGTTTGCTACGACCATGTTGCACATGACTGACAGACATCTACATAGCACTGAGGTTGTGACAATAAAGATGAACTAGCGTAGAGGGAGTGAAATCAAGATCACAAAGAAGCTTCTGAACACATATGGTCTCAGCAACTGTATAACCAATAGCCATGTGCTCAGCCTTAGTGGAAGACTTGGAAATGGCGGATTGCTTTTTGGATCGTCAGGCAATAAGGTTAGGGATAAGAAAGATTGCACAGCCCGTAGTGGAGCGACAAAAATCCTTATAACCTCCCCAATCAACATTAGAGTATACAACAATAGAAGAAGGGGATAACGACGGATGAGACCACAAGCCATGCGCCAAGGTACCCTATAAATAGCAAAAAAATATGCTTGATAGCGTGGTGGTGAGTAGTACGCGGAGCATACATAAACTAGAAAACTACATACACTGCATACGCAATGTCAGGTCAAGTCATAATCAAGTACTGCAAAGCTCCTACCATATTCCTGTACTGAGAAAGGTCTTCAAGCAACTCCCCATCTAAGAGGGATAAGGTAGTTCGAGCAGCAGAAGGAGTCTAAGAGGTATACAGGTTTGAAGCTGAAACTTATGAAGGAGATCAAGAAGATACTTCTGTTGAGTTAGGAAAAGGCCTGTAGGCAAGCGAACCACATGAATACCTAAGAAGTAATGAAGATCTCCAAGATCTTTCATTATATACTGCTAAAAAAGAAGGGTAGTAACTTTTTAAAGCATAGTCTCTGAATTACCTGTCAGAACAATGTCATCAACATAAAGCAAGAGAACACGAATGTGAGAGTTAGTGTGCGAAATAAACACGGATGGATTGACATGACTACACAGAAAACCATGAGACAAAAGAAGGCTACTAAACGACGAAACCAAACTCGAAGAGCTTTTTTTTAGGCAATATATGGCCTTTTTCAGTTTATAGACATGCCTTAGAAAAGTTGAGTGAACAAACCCAAGAGGCTATTTCGTGTAAACCTCTTTAGTTAGATTGCCATGAAGAAAAGCAATATTGACATCTAATTGTCAAATAGGTCACCAGAAAGAAACATGTAAGGATAAAAGCAAATGACCTATAACAGGTTTAACAATAGGACCAAATGTCTCATGGTATTCAATACTTGCTTATTGATGAAAGTCTGAGCCGCTAATCGAGTTTTGTACCTCTCAATGCTACAATTAGACTGATATTTTATCTTGTAGACCAATTCTTACCCAACAACATTTTGAGTAGACGTTGATGGTACCAAGTCCCATGTGTCATTGGCAATAAGAGCCTTATATTCCTCTATCATAGCATCAACCCATTCAGAATGTTTGGAGGCTTTGGCAAGAGAAGAAGGTTCAATTCTTGTAAGAGATGAAATGAGAGATAAAATCGGTTTTGGTTTGATAATTCTGGATTTAGCCCTAGTTTGCATGGGATGCACATTGATGTGGCAGGTCTTAGCAAGCGAATGAGCAATACTAGTGATGGAGTAGAAGGTAAGGCAAGGGAAGTGCTCAAAGAAAGCAGGCAAGGAGACAAGGCAACAGGTGAAGAGTGCATAGTTGTGGAGGCAAGCACAGACAATGACCCAGACACATGAAATGGGGAGGGCAGCCCAACAGAGGGAAAAGGCTAAGGAGAAACTGGATAAGGCATTGGGCTTGATCCAGAAGGCATGGTAGAGACAGACATTGGCCTATATGGCATAGATGCAAGACTGGTCCTGGAAAGCAGTCAGCAGGAGAGGAAGGGGTGCGAAACAGCTGGAGGAAACGGGCCACGGTGAAGACAAAGGCAACTGTTTCGGCTGGGCCCAGCAATAACGGGTTGCGACTGTGTGCGAAGAGTAAGGCACAGCAAACGGGAGGACAACGTCACAAGAAGAAGAGGACATAGTATGAGTAGACGCAGGTTATCCTCGTGACTAAAGACATACGGATGAGTCATATGCGAAGCTTCATCCCTTGTCGTGCACTGCATATCCTAAGAATATACAAGGCGCAGATCGGGGTTGAAGCTTATTCATAGAAGAGGCCATAAAGTTTAGAAAACAACCACAACCAAGAGGTTTAAGAAAAGAATAGTTAGGCACTCTTTGGAATAAAACTTCAAACGGAGACTTGTCTTGCAAAATAGGGGTGGGGAGCACATTAATGGTGTATACTGTAGCATGTGCAGCATCAAGCCAAAAATACACGGGCATAGACGCATGGAGAAGGAAGGTATGAACCATTTCAAGGATGTGACGATGCTTCCTTTCGGCAACTCCATTTTATTGTTTAGTATTAGGACATGATTATCAAAAATAAATGCCATGTTTATAAAACAAATCAAGCATATGATAGTTATCAAACTCCTGTCCCCCATCACTTTGAAACATTTTTATTTTACAGTTAAATAAGTTTCTACCAATGCTTGAAATTTAGTGAATAAACCATAGACTTCAGACTTACATTTCATAGGATAAAGCCAAGCAAAACGGGAGTAATCATCAATGACAGAAACTAATATTTATAGCCATGATGAGAAACACATGAGATTGTCAAACGTCATAATGAATCAACTGCAAAGGATAATTTGTTCTATGTTCAACAGAATAAAAAGAAAGTCTATGAGATTTAGCTAAACAGCAAGACGTACAGATATTGAAGAAAATTGATTTAAACTGAAGAAAACATCTTTCACATAAAGTATCTAAAACACTAGCTCCACAATGATCCAACCGACGACGATGCCAAGATTAGCAGACTCTGTCAAGGCTATAGTGGTAGGAACTGAGACCGGGGAAGCTAGATGAGGGATAGTGTATACAGGACCCGGACTAAAAGCCTTCAAAAGAATATCACCTATGGTGTTGTTCTTGACATGAACACAGGAAGAGTCAAAGATAACATGACAATTGTTATCCCGACATAATGATCTGACAGAAAGCATATTATGCTAAAGTTTAGGAACATGTAGAACATTTTTAAGGTTGAACGGACACTATTTAGAGGGAGTACTAGAAGCGCCAATGTGACCAACATGGATAAGGGTACCATCACCAACTTTAACCAAAGCATTACCAGAATAAAGAGATTTTGAAAGTAAATTATCATCATCCGGAATCACATGAGAAGCTACAGGTGAATTAGGGTACCAAACTTGTTCATCGACAAAAATAGGACTGAAAGTAACATATGCTGAGAGCATTAAGTGACTGTGGGAAGAGTATCTGTTTGGATAATTTTGAGCTGAATGTCCAAGAGCATGACAAATCAAATGGATAATGTGCGGGTGAGAACCTAAGATTCCCCTCAAATTGGCTAATTCCTCCAGAACAGAAAATAGTAACAGGGATAGAAGAACAAACAGTACCGAAAGATGAATCAATTGCATCGGATAAGACGGTATCTATAGGCACACTCTTAAAGGAGGTCATTTGTGTCCGAGAGTTATGTTGAGAGGCTCCTCTGTTATTCTTATTGTTACATCCATGTCCCCCCTTCTTGCGATTGTTACTGATCCCCTTATAATTGCCATTCAACTTATTGCTTCAGCCACTGCCCTGTCCCAGAGTGTCTCCAGGGGTAGCTACAAAGGCCTGATGAATGGAGAGACTACGATCCTTTTTGTAATTTAGACGCTGCCCATATAAGAGTAATTTCGACCTCAAATCATCAAACATCGTAGACACGGGAAGCATGGAAAAAGTAGTCACAAAAGAATCATAGTCCTCAGGTAAACCGCATTAGTAAGTTAAATTGACTCAAGATCAGAAATAAGGGTTTGAATAGCTGCAGGAGCATTAGTAATGGTTTCGATAGAACATAAGTGCGAATCCATAGACTAATCAGCTTCTAAGCTGATAATAGTTAACATACGTTTCAAATGAAAGGTGCGTCCTTAACTGGCCACATTAAATCTCCACTGAAGGCATTGCCAAACCTGAATAGAATGAATCAAATCATGTACCTCACTGAGAGTGTCCTTAGAGATAGTAGCAAACAGCCAGGCATGAACCAACTGATCAACTCGAAGCCAATAACTATACGTAGGATTCGATTGAGATGATCCATGGATACTAGGAACATGAGAAGGCAGTTGAGAAAGTTGAACCGTCAATCATGCCGTGCAACTGGCGCATGATAACAAAACTGGTGAATTGAGTGCGCCAACACAGGAAATCATCTACTGAAGCAAGAACCGTAGTGACATAAGTGGTGACATTCATAGTCCAAATAGTCGGAAGCAGTAGCAAAAGACCGGCCAAAACATCCAATCCAATGCACATGTGTGAAGCCCAATTCAGATTAGCAGGGTGAACCAACCCGAGGGGGCCAGAATATGGAGTCGAAAAAAGGGGCACAGCGTAGAAAGGGGCAGAAATCGCGAGTGCAGTACTTGAGGAATGAAGGTCAGCAAAGGAGGAGGGGAGGCTCAACGTCAGTGTAGGCGTCCATGAGAAGAACGACATAAGGGACGCTGCTGCTAAGAGAAGGGTAGCTACGAAGGCAGTGAGACAGGTGAGGAGGGTAGAGGAGATGGTGGAGCAAGGAGCAAGGAGCAAGGAGACCACGCAAAAATCCTGAGAGAGAGTCCCACGCAAAAATATGATGAGACCAACTCTTTTTCGAGTCCTCTCATTATAAGTAATCACCCTAAAATTGTTGTACAATACCTTTTAGATGAAAAGATCTTGTACAAATGCTACTATTTTGCTGAAAAACATAGATAACTTAATGAATGAATAATATTTGTAAAGAATAGATGACTATGATATTCATTGCGGAAGCTTTAAGTGGACCGAAAGGCCACAACCCTTTCAATTTTTCGCGTGTAATTATTTTTGGGTCATATAGTATCATAAATTGGATAAAATTGAGTTAATTTTCAATATAATGACCTCCAAATTATTTAATTTATTTCGTCGCCCCGTCAATACAGACTCTGGCTTTGCCCTCGATGATATTAAATAGATGGCGAGCATAATAATTCAAAAGTCTATTGTTGGAAGAACTGCTTCCCAGCAGCAGCAAGAAGAAGAAAAGAAATAAAAGACAAAGACAGCTGAGCTGGCAAGATTAGTCATAGAATTAGTTAGCAAGATATTCCTTATAACCAATGTATATAAAAGGAGATGATTGATAATTCAAAACAGAATACAGAAAATAAGGAATACTTCTCACACATCCTTTCTCTCTCTATTTCTCTGTCTTTCATTACTCTCTCCTTGAGTTCATTTGCATTGGCATGACTGATCAAAGATCAGCAACACGATTACAACAGAGATTTTGACATGGTATCAGAGCTGGCAATAAGGATCTGCAATTTTTTGATTTCTACACCTAACTGACTGAGTTGAATCTTCGATTAAATTTCTTTCCATTTGAAGGTATCAATCGTTCTTCAGTCTTCTTGACATTTTGATTGATGTTATTCAGGATTGAGAGTCTAAAATCTCTAAGAAGATATAGGTTGTTTCTTGATAAATCTTCTTGAATCCTTGAGCCTCTATTGACTTCACTACAACAATTTCTGAATTCTTGTATACGCCTTTATTGCATCTTGTTTCCTGATTGAAATCTGCAAATATGGCTCAAACACACCAATCAGAACTCAATCAAATTCCAATGAACAACTACTCACTTGATCCTGGACATATCTTGTATCTTCACCATTCAGATAATCCCAATTGCAGCCTCACAAATGAACCTCTCAATGGCATCAATTATGGCCAATGGAAAAGGTCATGTGAGGTAGCTCTTAGTGCAAAGAACAAGCTGTCATTCGTGAATGGTGCTTATGAGAAACCTGAGAATGGATCACCATTATTACCTTTGTGGGAAAGATGTAATAGTATGGTTTTATCTTGGCTGCTGCATTCAGTGGAAAAGGACATTGCAGCAAGTATTATATATACTCCCACTGCATCACAAATCTGAAAAGATTTGTCACAGAGATTCAGTTTCAACCAGGGTACTAAGATTTACCAATTGCAAAAAGAGATGAGCAGTCTTTCTCAAAGTAATCTATCTATTTCAGCATACTTTACAAAATGCAAGCAGCTTTGGGATGAATACATAGTGCATATGTATCTACTGGTTCTGCTGTGAAACTCATTGAGAGACAGCAGCTAATGCAATTCTTGATGGGTTTGAATGAGAGCTATCATGTTGTAAGAAGTAATATTTTGATGTTAAACCCCTTGCCATCAGTAAGCCAAGCTTGCAGTATAGTCTTACAAGAAGAACAGCAAAAAGAAATTAAGAATAATATTACTCCTGTCCATCTTGATACTGATGCTGCTGCTTTCTTAGCAAATCAAAGAAGACAATTTTTGAATAAATCTGTTTCTCGTGCTGATCATTCTGGTATGCAATATTCCCAGCCTTATAATGTTTCCTCTGGTGGAAAAAGGCCTAATGTGCAGTGCAATTATTGTAAGAAACTAGGACATACTATAGATAAGTGTTTCAAGCTGCAAAGGCAAAGAAATCAGTCAAACTAAGAAAGAAGGGTAGCAGCTACAACACAGCAAACAGATTCTGCTACTGTTCTTCATAATGCTGCTTCCAATCAATCCTAAGGGCATCACACTTTGACAGCAGAACATTATGAACAGATTTTGGCATTATTGAGTGAGCAGAATATGGAAGTCACTACAAATGTACCAAGCCAACATTCTGGATTTTTGGCTGGTAAGTCATTTTGTTTGCTATCTGCAAAGCATGAAATGAGTTGGATAGTGGATAGTGGGGCTACTGACCATATAACTCCACATTTATATTTCTTTAAGTCATACACTCCTATGAAACAAGGGTGTTTTATAACAATGCCAAATGGAAGAAAAGTCCAAATTAAGCATATTGGCAGAGTTGATTTGGGAACAGGACTTACTTTGCAAGATGCGTTACATGTCCCTGAATTCCAGTTTAGCTTACTCTCAGCAGGTAAGCTAGCCAAGCATCTATCTACTAGCATTGTGTTCACTTCTACTTCATGCTATATACAGGACCCTTTGAAGAACAAGAGGATGGACCTTGGTAAAGAAAATGGAGGCTTATACCTAGTCAAGCCTTTTACTGCAACCTCACATGATCCAGCACTACAGCAGCAGCAGAGCCAGTCAACTTCTTGTCTTTCTATCTCAGAACTTTGGCATTGCAGACTAGGACATCCCTCTTCTCAGTATATGATACACATACAAGGATTGCCATGCAAAGAACCTACTAATATTTGCAGTATATGCCCACAAGCAAAACAACAAAGAGCTTCGTTTCCTTTGAGTACCAGTAGAGCAAATGCAGCCTTTGAACTTCTACATGTGGACATATGGGGTCCCTATAGAGTCCCTACCTATGATGGTTACAAATTATTTTTGTCTATTGTGGATGATTACACTAGAGCTACTTGGATATTCTTGATGTCATATAAAAGCAGTGCTTTCCATTTATTGGAATCTTTCATTGCATTTGTTACCAATCAGTTTTGTGCACGAGTGAAGATTATTAGGTCTGATAATGGCCAAGAATTTAAGGATCAACATGCTTTAGCATTCTACGGCAGTAAGGGTATTGTGCATCAAACATCTTGTGTGGATACTCCACAGCAAAATGGAGTAGTAGAAAGGAAACATAAGCAATTGTTGGAAGTAGCTAGGGTTTTGATGTTTCAGTCCAGAATTCCCACCAAATTTTGGGGAGATTGTGTTCTGACAGCTACATACCTAATTAATAGACTACCAAACTCTGCTATTGGTTTCAAAACCCCATATGAACTTCTATACAACAAGCAGCCTAACTATGAACATCTAAGGACCTTTAATTGCCTATGTTTCATCTCAACTTTGAAGAATGGGAGAAGTAAGTTTGACTCAAGAGCCCATCCTTGTATTTTTATTGGATACCCTATGAATAAGAAGGCATATAAGGTATATAATCTTGTGACCAAAAGAGTCCACTACAGTAGGGATATATTGTTCCATGAAGAACACTTTCCTTACTCACAGCTATCCTCTTCTGATATTGTGCTACCTAATAGCATATTTTTAATATCTGACACTTCACTCCACCAACCTGACTTCTCTGTTACCCCTCCAGAAGCTAGTACTTTTGCTGACATTCTTTCCTCCCAGAACCAGTCTTCTCCTATATCTCCACAAGACTACACTCTTTTATCTTCTCAGCATTTGTCTCATCCTCAAGTTCCAACTAGACACTCCACCAGAACCTCCAAACCTCCATCATATCTACAAGACTATATCTGTGGGCATAAACCCAAGTCACAACTTCCTACCACACAACATTGGTGCAACTTAGTTACTTTTTCTGCATTTACATCAGTTCAGCAACAACAAATAAATTAGCTTGACCATTTGCATGAACCAACTACTTACAAAGAAGCTGCAACATCACCTCACTGGGTACAGGCCATGAGTGCTGAAATTGATGCATTGCAAGCCAATCATACTTGGACTGAAGTAGATCTGCCTCCTGGAAAAAGGGCTATTAGCTCAAAATGAGTCTACAAAATAAAGCTAAAGGCTGATGGGACCTTAGAAAGGTACAAAGCAAGGCTGGTTATTAGAGGAAATACACAAAAGGAAGGGATTGACTACACTGAAACATTTTCCCCTATGGTTAAAATGACAACCGTAAGAACAATTATAGCTCTTGCAGCAGCTAGGACATGGCCTCTCTACCAACTTGATGTCAACAATGCATTTTTACATGGAGATTTACATGAAGAAGTGTACATGAAGATGCCTGAAGGCATCCCTAACCCTGCCAACAATGTCTGCAGACTACAAAAGTCCCTCTAGGGGCTTAAACAAGCATCTAGACAATGGCATGCAAAAGTTGCTGATTTTCTCAAGACACAAGGATATACACAGTCCGAGAATGATTATAGTCTCTTTCTCAAGCAATCAGCTCAGCATTTGACCATAGTAGCAGTCTATGTTTATGACATTCTCTTAACAAGCTCAGACCCAACTATCATTCAAGACTTTAAGCAAAGCTTAAACACAGCATTTGGTATCAAAGACTTAGGTTTTCTTCATTATTTCTTGGGTTTTGAAGTCACTCACCATCATGATGGGGTAACTCTTACTCAAAAGAAGTTCACTCAGGATCTACTTAAAGAACCTGGTCATTTACATGCCAGGCCAACTGCCACACCATTACCCATAAACTACAAGCTTAACCCTGACATTGGGGCACCTATGGAAGATCCTACCTTATACAGAACTTACATTGGGAAATTGAATTTCCTATCTAACACAAGGCCAGATATTTCCTTTGTAGTACAAACTCTCAGTCAATTTATGTAACAGTCCACTTCTTCTCACATGGCAGCATTAGATCACCTCTTAAGATACATATCTGGTACAGCAGGCCAAGGCATATTACTCAGGGGCACTGACTCTCTTCAACTCACAGCATACTCTGATTCAGACTGGGCATCCTGTCCAACAAGTAGAAGATCAGTAACTGGATATGTTGTTCTTCTGGACAAATCTCCAATCAGTTGGAAATCCAAGAAACAAGCAACCATTGCAAGGTCTTCAGCTGAGGCAGAGTATGGAGCAATGGAACAGGCAGCTGCTGAAGTTATATGGCTTATCAACCTTCTTCAAGAACTAGGAGTTTCCAACCTCAAGCCTGTCACCTTACATTGTGATAATCAGTCTGCCCTCCATATTGCTCACAACCCTGTCTTTCATGAACGAACTAAACACATTGAAATCGATCGCCATTTCATCAGAGATAAAGTTTTAGAAGGACTGTTACAACTGAGCTATCTTCCTACACAATCACAGCTGGCAGACGTGTTAACCAAAATACTCCCCTCACAACAGCACTGGACACTTTTAGACAAGTTTGGCATGTTGCCTCAACATTCCAAGCTTGAGGGGGGTGTTGGAAGAACTGCTTTCCAGCAGAAGCAAGAAACAGAAAAGAAATAAACGACAAAGACAGCTGAGCTGGCAAAATTAGTTATAGAATTAGTTAGCAAGATATTCCTTATAACCAATGTATATAAAAGGAGATGATTGATAATTCAAAACAGAATACAGAAAACAAGGAATAATTCTCACACATCCTTTCTCTCTCAATTTCTCTGTTTTTCATTACTTTCTCCTTGAATTCATTTGCATTCGTGTGATTGATCGAAGATCAGCAACATGATTACGACAGAGGTTTTGACAAAAATGTTCAGGTCGAAGTATTTCAAATGTTATTCTGAATTAATGGATGCTGCCAAAGGGAGGACCCATGTTTCTGGAAGTGACACTTTGTTTCATCCCTTTTATTTATACTCCAATCACTGAGAAAGCATTTATATTCAAACCACTCACGTTCCTCACAATCTCACACTTACTATGGTTCCTCACAATCTCACACTTGCATGCTATGGT
>NCQT01094434.1:0-11477 GCA_002740465.1 Stenocereus thurberi | reverse complement strand
AGTTGAAGAGCCACACCCTTATNNGGTTCTCATTCAAATTTTAAGCTTTAAATTCTTGCTTCTTAAGTTTCTAACTCTTCTTCTTGGTTCATTATTGGGCATTGTGTGTATTACTTTCCCTTCTTAAGAATAAAAATAGAACAAACTAGCCTCTAAGCGTCTTTTTTTTTTTGTTTTGTTTTTTTTTTGTTTGATAAGGTAAGTACACTGAACATTAGGTAACCATTCTCTCAAGGGTTCTACCTATGCTATCATCGGCTAAAATAAAGAGAAAGTCCCTACAAATTGGATAATTAAAAACTACAGTTTCATGCCATTCAATCAGCAGCCATGTTGCCCTCCCGGAATATACCGGAATATATGATGGAACTCAATTCTGACCTGTTTTTCGATGAATATCTTTATATCCTGGATAATCAATTGTATTTACCATGATACCTTGACTTCTCCTTGAATCAAGTGGATAACCATCTCATTGTCTCCTTCAACTATGATATGCTTGAATCCCATATCAATGGCTTCTTTGACTCTGTCCCGCATTATCATTACTTCTGCAACTATAATTGATGCCTCTTCCATGAATCTGCAACCTGCTGTTATAAAATTCCCCCTCTAGCCTCTGATAATGAACCTTGTGCCTGCCCACTGTAGAAGATTTTAAACCATCAAGGTTGATTTTAACGAATCTGCCTTGTGTTTGGACCATTCCACTTGATAGGAGCTCTAATGATTAATGGAAGGTTTAGATGGAGAAAGAGAAAAGAGTGGAGTGTTCCTAGCCTTCCACTCTGCCCAATTGCGATTTGCTTACAGCAGAGTATCCATTGGGGAGAAGAACTCATGCCGAAAAATAACTGCATTTTTGTTTTTTCATATACTCAATAATACGAATAAATAGTACTAAATTTTTGTTTGGCATTTATTCAAATTATCTCTAAGAGACAGAGTAGTATTAATAAGAGGTTTTGCAGGCAACCAATGGTGTGAAATTTCTAAACTCCATAACTGTTGTGCAACGTGGCACTCGGTAAAAATGTGAGGGGTAACCAGGATCAAGATTAAGACCTCGTCTTAAAAGGGTACCTCTAGAAGATAAAGCATTATGGCATAGTTGCCAAAGAAAGATTTTTAATTTTGGCATTATGTTCAACTTTCAAATCCAATTGAATTTTCAATGTTGCATATTTGGGCAAAAGTTATCGTGTGTAAGCCATGTGGCTGACTTTGTGGTAAAATCACTACTTCCCGAGAATCCCCAGCAAAAAGAGTTAGGAACGTCATTGTAAGGTAAAGGAATAGCACATATTTTTCGAATAACCAAATCAGGTAAAAGGCTTGATAGCCTTGGGATATCCCAAGTCTTATTATATGAAATAAACTCATTAACCTTGATCTCTGGTTGTTCTAAACTAGCCGGGTCAATTGAAAGTGACTCAATAAGGTTGATGTCGTCACACCAAATGTCTTTCCAGAAATTAATACTGCTACCATTGCCTACTTTCCATCTTATATCTTTCAACGATAGGTCTTTAGCAAAAAGGAGACATTTTCACACCTATGAGTCAGTCCGTTTCTTCGTATAATGAAGAAATTGGTTGGGTGAGTAGTACTTTGCTCGTAGTTGTTTAAGTGTTTAACCCAAAAATTACATGGGTTGCTATGGAACTTCCAAATGAGCTTCGAAATAAAGGCTCTATTAGTTGCGCCTATTTTCCTTAACCCAAGGCCCCCATATTTTTTGCATTTACAAATTTTGTCCCAAGCCACCAGTTCTAAGCCCTTAGATGTACTTGAATTTTTTTAGAAAAACTCATGATTGATTTTGTCTAATCCATTTGTGATAGAAACAGAAAGTTGGAAGCACTGCATTGTAGGACTAGGAAGCGCTTCAAGATTAGATTGAATAAGCACTACTCGGCCTCTTTAGACACAGAGTGTGCCTTCCACATTGACAACTTATTATTAGTCTTGGACATCAATTCATAGAATGTATCCTTTTTAGAGTGTTCTTGGAATACAGGAAACCCTAAGTATTTTCCCAGTGAGTAATATGCCCACGACCACCTGTTTGTCGCCATTGTTTGTGTTCTTAGAGAAGATGATAATAGATTTATAGTAGTTTATTAGTTGCCCTGATTGATTATAAAAAGCTTCGAGATTATCTTTCAGAGAATGACAGGCCTGGTGTGTGGTCTTGCAGAAAAGCAAGCTATCATCTGCAAAGAGTAGACAAGGAATTTTTTTCAACTTTAGGAGAAATTTTTACCCTAATCCTTACATATGATTATCTTTCAGTAAGCAATCTTTGAGCTAGGATATCCATACATATGATAAAAAGATAAAGGGACAAAGGGTCCCCTTAGTGTAAGCCTCTAGAAGGTTTAAGAAAACCACATGCTCCATTATTGACAATAACTGAAAAAGACACTATGGAGATGCATTCGTATATCTAGGAAATCTAGCATTGATGAAACTCCATTTCCTGTAACTTCTGCAGATGAAATCCCATTCCACCATATCATAAGCTTTTTCTATGTCTAATTTGAGTGTTGTATACCTTTTATTTCCTTTCATTTTCTTGAACTTATTCATCACCTTATGAGCAACCATAATGTTATCATGTATTGCTCGATAGGGAATAAAAGCACTTTGGGTTGGTTGGATGATCCTTCTAAAATTGGTCGCATTCGATTAACCATTACTTTTGCAATATTTTTGTACATTGTATTGCAGAGGCTAATTGGTCTAAAATGGTTTGTTTTCTTTGGATTGGAAACCTTAGGGATGAGAGCGATAAATGTATGGTTGATTTCCTTGAGAAGTTTCCCAGAATTAAAAAAATCTTGAACGGCATACACGACTTGATCACCAATTATTGTCCAGTGGTGTTAGAAAAAAAGTGGTCCAAACCCATAAGGACTAGGGGCTTTATAAGGGTCCATCTAGAAAACAACCTCCCTAATTTCATGTTTTGTGATAGGTTTAATCAGCTCCATATTTTCATCATGCAAGACTTGACTAGAAACATTTAGAGAGCGTAAGGCATTAGTTGGATTCCTTGTGGAGGTAAATCGGCACATGAGCTCACTAATAAATTTTGGTTGGATTAGGGATCCTTCTATAATCCAAACTCCAGCATCACCTTTAAGTCCTAAGAGTGATATTTTATGTTTCTTGGTGGTAGCACATCGGTGAAATAGTTAAGAGTTACAATCATCATTAACTATCCAATCTTTACGAGCATACTTACCCCAATAACGTCTATTGAAAAGCATGAGTTTTTCTCATTGTTTAACAAGTCTAAAATGCCAAGAATTGAGGCGATTGCAGTTCCGATTGTCAAGCAACTTATTTTTAACATATTGTAACCTCTCGTTATTGGTTTCTGCTTAGTCCGATGATTCCCAAACACTTTTTTTGCTCCACCCTCTGAGATATTTTTTTACCGTTTTTAACTTCCTTTAACATAGAAGAGCCTAAAATTCGAGTCTTAAATTGTTTAGAAACAATTTGTCTAACTCCATCGCGCTTAGACGAGTTAGGCTGATATCTAAAACATGGTCTTTTCTCCTTGTGGGTTGTACACTGGGTGTTCAAACTTATCACTTATGTAGCAGTGGTCAGAGTATGAGAAGGGGCCATGAGTTAACACTACTTCTAGATAGAGATTACACCAATTAGAACGACTGATTACCTATCCAATCTCTCGTAAATAAGATTCCCATGAACATGCTTTTTTCATGTAAAAATCCTCCCTTGACATTCTATTGTTGAAGCAGTGATTGAGTTTAAAAAATTAGGTAAGCACTGCCAGTGAGTAACAGGTGCACTAGTTCCGCCTGTTTTATCAGTAGGATGCTCTAACTCATTGAAGTCCAAATCCTCAATTAAACGCCAAGGATGATCGATGATAGAGCTGAGGTGAACGAGGTGGTTCCAGAACCTATCTTTGTTGCGAGGTTGTGCCGGTGCATATACCCTGAACACAATGCTGAATTTTTGGATAAAGATGTCAAACACTAGCAAATGTATGGCTTTAGTGTCTTTGCATAGGACATTAGCCAACACATTGTTGTTATTGTTCCAAAGTATCTATCCAAATTCCACCCGAATGATTAAGGGGAAGGGAATAATCATAATGATTGTAGCCCATCTTAGATATTATTCACTCAGTGTTGGTTTTGTTAACCATAGTTTCTAGTAGAAACAGAACATCAGGCTTTTTTGTTTTAGTCAAGCATTTGACTTCTTTGCAAATTTGGCCTTTTTTAGCACCTTATACATTCCAACTAATAACCTTCATAACTTAACTTGACGATAAAGGTTGGAATCTACTGTTTCCCTTTAATTGACATATCTTTATCCTTTTAATGACATTTAATTTGCAAAAAAACTAACTACGAATTTCAGGTAATTTTCCAAAATAAAATTCATATACAAGATTTTGCCGGATGTAATTGACAATAGAGGACTACCAAATGATAATTTTAATACAAGCCTTCTTAATGACTATTATTATCCTAAACTTCCAAATGATATTAACCAAGGCACAAGTCGAGAAACATAATTTTCTGCGGTTATGCGTAATGTTAAAGAAGCTATTTATCACATTCTCCACAACTGGCCCAATTGGAATGAGATGGGCTCTTTCCGCCCTATTCTCCATGGTACACCAAAGGACCTTCCAATTAAAAATGCAATGCAAAGAATAGACAAAATTATCATCAGCAAAGCTTATGATGAAGAACCTGTAGCTTAACTTCAACCATATTAACAGACTATTGGGTCTTGCTATTACACATTTCCCATATTTATTCAAGCCGAAACACCCCCAGCACAAAGGATTAATTCTAACTCCCAACATAATACATGTTGCCAGGTAATTAGAATCACCTAAGAGCCTAGGATAACAAACACTGGCCAGTAAATTACTGAAATTTTGGTTAAATGGCATCGACCCCCTAATGGGTGGATCAAACTCAATGTTGATGGTGCTTCAAGGGACAACCCAGGACTAGCTGGTGGTGGTGGAGTGCTCCGAGGGCACTGGGGTAACTGGTTGGTTGCTATCAACCTAGGTATATATTCTTCTTTTGAAGCTGAACTTAGGGCGCTATAGGAGGGGTTGAAGATGGCAAGGTCCATACATATATCTAATCTGCTGGTTCATATGGATTCTCTAGGAGTTATCAATAAGGTAAAAGCTCTAGCTACTCGTGACCAACCATATTATTGGATGATAAGAGAGGTACAAGAATTGTTACTGGATCCAGACTGGAATGTTAGGATTGAGCACAGCTTTAGGGAGGTGAATAGGGCGGCCAATTTCTTGGCTAACATTGGCATTGATCATAATCCCTAGTTTGTATTGTTTAGTGACCCCCTCCCTCTTTAATGATGGCTTTGTTTGCCGACAATGTTGGTGTAGCTTGGCCACGCTTAATTAATGCTTAATAAGAGTCTTTCCTAGAGACCTTGCCCCTCTTTTGCACCCCAAAAAAAAAAAAAAAAAAGAATCACTTAAGAGCCCATTAATGTCCCACATGTTATGATGAGATCTAAGAAAAAATATACCCTTGTTGTGATAAAAAAAGTTTGTTGCAAAGTACAAATCTCGTGTAAAAGCTTGCAAAATACACACACATCATCCCATTAATTCTCCAATTTGATTTCACTAAAGGTGAAAACATTATACTGGGTTCAATCCCCAAAATACACACAATGAATCTTCTGGGCACAATCCCCAGTTATGGTAATCTCATGTATATTGGTAATAAGCATAGTGCCAGGTTTGGTACATTCAACATCAATGCATCAAAGATAAGGCACATTGCTAGACTAGCAACAAGAGAGTAAATTGCTATCATGGTGGTCAAGACCTCTGAAAGGCTATTACTGAAACAATATATATCCTCTTTCCTAAAATATGTTGTATTAGCGAGAAAGATGAAATGCTTTTCTAATATGAATCTGCTTTTGTGGGATACATTATGGGAATAAATATAAAGAGTACTTGCAGTATTGCCAATTAAGTCATTCTTAGAAAGAAGTTGAATTGTGGATCATAAATTGAAAAAAACTAACATCAAACATTGGCAATTAAATATAATCCAGTTAGAATCATTCCTTAGAATAACCATGATTTTGCCCTGGGAACTATGAGAACAACTATCACTCATAGATAAAGTATGCATGTCTTCGTGCCAGTGCCATATGATGGTCTAAAAGTTAATTATTGCAACACAGAATAACCATGTTAGTAGAAACAGAATAGTTTCATGAAGTTGCCGATTCCAGTTATACAACAAGAATAACATCATGCGCATAGATAAAAAAGATGGTTGACACAATGATGATAGTTTACTAGAGAGGAACCAAACTACATAGAGACCTTATGCCTAAAGGTCCTAACATAGCTCTCTATGCACCAAAAAAAAAAAAAAAACCAGATTTAAGAAGGAAAATACTTGACCACTTGATTATGAACCACCAACAAAGGGAAAGGAACCGAAGGTAGGATAGCATAGAATAAGGGGAAGGAAAATCATCAACACCCAAATTCTCCTTACAGAAAGAACACACTTCATCATCCTCATCTAACTTGCTCTTACGACTGAAATCGGTTGATGTGCTTGGCTTGTCAAACTCCATTAAGCTGATTTGAAGAGGTGTAGCTGGAGCATTTGGAACTTCAGAATGACTAGTTGCATGAATAAGATTAGGAGTAGGCGGCACAGCTTCGATCACCTCATTCAAGATAGTGTTTACAACCGCTGCCACAGAGGAGGGAAGTTTGGTGATATCATCGTTGAGGATGGGGCCAAAAACCTCATCATCAGTTTACACAGAATAGAGGTCCGCATTATGTTCTTTAGAAAGTCCTGGAAGCTGTCCAAGAGAGGCATCTCGTCATCTGCAGGGAGACTCAGATTATTTCCAGCTTTAGGTTGGTCATTAACTCCTGAAGTCCCTCTTATATCACTAGTCCTAGCAGCATCTTCAGTAGTACCAGATGTATTATAGATTTGAGTCTCATCCATTCAAGGAAGACGACCTTCAGCCCCTTTTTTAGCCAAAGGAGCAGCCTTAATCCTTTTCTTAGGGGTGACCCTGATCCAACGACCTTCAAGATCAGCAATGGGAGAGAACTGAGCCATAGGAGAGTGGCCAACAGTAATGTTTGAGCACCAAACGTTCGACAATCACCTCAAGGCTAGGCTTGGGTTTCACCCGAGGGCAGTACTCTATGGCATGGTCGTCAGGACCACACAAAGCACAGATCTCATGTAGCCCTTCATAGCTCGAAGGAAACTCATAAACATAATTCTCTTTAAGCGAGAAGACCTTGATGCTGCCATGGAGGGGCTTGGAGATATCGATTTGGAGGCAAACTCTGGTATACTTACCCCGAGAATGGTCCCCGATGTGAATATCGGATCATATAAATTGCCTCACAGGTTTCATGATATACCGAAAAATGTTATCATCCCATAATTCAACAGGAAGTCAAGAGATACGAATCCACTGAGTTATGGAGGTAATTTCGTGGGTGCATGGGTCGAAAAATGGTTCCTAAGGGATTAAAATGAGGTGGATGCCTTGAATGGTCTAACGGCGTTCATTCCAAACGAAATTCTTATCTTCAACAGTCGAGAACTTGCGCATATCAACACATTCCACCTCTCCAGATATAGCATGCCAGGTAAATTTAGCACGACCAACAACTATTGAGAACAGAAGAGATTAACCCCATAATTTGTCCAAAAGATAGAAAGTTTGAAACTTTTGAACAGCCCGGAGTTGGATTTGCCGTAGCAGAGATTCAGCTTTCTGTCCATCTAATTCATTGGTAGACTGAACTTGATTGTGGCTAGACACAGATTCAATTCTGGGGACGGGGAAGGCAGAGGAAATCTCAAAGCTACTACCCACTTCAAGCTGAACAGCTCGCTTGAAATTGGGGGGGGGGGAGGGAACCTCCCAAGCTTCCACCTCCACTGGAACCTCTATCCACCAAATCACTAGTTGGAGATTGGGCAGAAAAAGAATCATTAGAAGGTGAGAGTTGAAGGCTTGGAAGAGAGGCATTAGAATTAATTTTAGACTCAGAAGAAGACCTAAGGTCAAAAGACGATATGACCAAGAAAGCCAACTGTAAGAAGTAAATTGAGGCATAGACACAAAACCAAAGCACAAGAAGGGATTTATATAACCCACAATCCATTAGAAAGCCACATACACTCAGCGCTCCCCCATGACACTAAGGGGGAGGAAATGAGGCGTCGAACTCTTAGAGCATTCCCAGCGCACGACTTACGGGATAGAGGATGGGACCCGCATGTGCCACGCATGGCACAAGGCCTCTGCCAGCCAGCGAAATGGGGGAGGGAAACGTGTGGGAGACCGGCCCAGCGTTCTCCCCCGCGATGCGAACTTTTTATTTTTTTAATTTTTTTTGTGTTTTCTTTTTTGGAGTAAGTAAATAATTTTTAAATGATTTAAATAGATTGTGTGTTATGAGGTGGTTTATAACTAATATTTCTATTGGATGATTAAAATTGGAGTTCCATGGATTGAAGAAGTGATGGAATGCAAATTCCAAAATTGTGAAACTTTTGCTGACGTGGCATGCCAGAGTTCCAAATTGAAACTCTGATTGGGAACCAAATTGAACCAATATAAAGGACCTGACCAAATATTTTCCTGACCAATGTTGTCATATCTTCATCATAGACTTATAAACCAATTAATAGCTAACTCAAACTGAAATGGAGCTCGCCAAAATAGAACCGATCTAATGTTGAACCAACTTGAACCTGATCCAAAATTCCAAATGAACTACACAGGGAGCCTACTTATGGTGCAGCGGGAACATGGGGTGAACAGTCATCGTGTCTCATGGCTAGTTTTTCAGATTCATGCCGGCAGTTCTCTGAGTCTGAGCCGATAACTACTGAGGGTTAATGAACATAAACTCGAGCTTCTTACACCCTCACAAGTCATAATGAAGGTGTAACACCCTCTGTGTGTGGATTAAAGGATTTGTTGTGATTACTATGTCACCAAATGTGCACATTTCTCTTTGAGAAGCCCACTCTTATGAACTTCATAGTTAAGTAAGTTTGCTAGGGAGCAATCTTAGGATAGGTGACCTCTTAGGAAGTTTCTCAGGTAGTGTGTGAACGAAGACGAAATACATCGGAAAGACTTGTGGTGATTTGTGGGGTCAGCCAATAATCATTTAAACCGTTCCCGATAACTGTTCGTTATCCGGGAGGAGGTCAGGGCATTACAGATGGTATCAAAGATAACCTACGACCGTGAGCTGCGGCAGTGGATGGAGAGTCATGGGCAGTCTCCTAGCGGGGCAAAGATATTGAGTGTGGACCGCCAGTCAAGAGGACTCATAAGTTGATCAGTTAATGAGGCACAATGAGGACGTTGTGCAGTTCAAGTTGGGGTGATTTTAACACCTTGTGTGTGGCTTAAAGGATTTGATGTGACTACTTATAACCAGAAAGGTGCACCTTTCTTTTCGGGAAGCCCACTCTTAAGAACTCCATAGTTAAGCGTGCTTGTTGGGGAGCAATCTTAGGATGGGTGACCTCCTAGGATTCTAGGAAGTTTCTCAGGCAACGCGTGAGCAAGGATGAAGTACGCCGGAAAGACTTGTGGTAATTTGTGGGGTTAGTCAACGATCGTTTCAGGAGTTCCCAGTAACTATACGTGGTCCGGGAGGAGGCCCGGGAGTTTTATATATATATATATATATATATATACACATACAAACTTCTTATTTTGTATGTCTGAATTTTATTTATTTGATAGCATTCTTTCTACATGAGTAGTCTGCCCGACACTTGCATTTTTTTATTTTCAGAGGAAGGCATCGTAAGTCTCAAAAAATTACTATATTTTGCATTAACAATTATATATCATGTTGTTCTCTTTTTCGGTTTGCCTTTGATTTATTTCTTTTTCTTGCTAAAGTAATAAAGATTTTTTTTTTAACTTTAATACTCATCAACAAGGACTTGTACTGATGCTAGTGCTACTCTGTGATACCTTTTTTTTCGATAATTAGTTGTCAAACGGCCAGAACAATACAACTCAGACAATTACTAATTAAGCATAAAATCCAGCTAAGAAAAAACCCCATAAAACATGCCCACAAATTAGATCACTTATTTTCACTGGTATTGAGCCAGTATTTTAATTTCCTTTCTCTAAACCTTTGAAATTATTAAGGACTCATAAAAATAATTTTCAAAATATATAATATATTGTGCAATGCACGTGCAATGTATGTGTAATATATGTGTTAATGTAATAATGAAAACACAATTTGATGCAGAGCCCTATTTCGCTATGTACCTATGTAGTGCTGCATTAAGAAAGTAAAACCTATGTGCTTTGATGGCAAGCCAATTTATGTGTGAATACTAAGTAATTCTGAATTTCAAGTGTCTCTCTGTATCTCCTCTTTCACTTTTTGGTCACTAGTTTACAGCTTTTTTGCTCTTTATCTCTAAAGCAAAATCATCTTGACAGTTGAATACTTAGAATTCATACAATTTTTTATATCAAACGAGGGGGAGAGATGTAAGAAAAATTACTAATGTCGGATGTATCATCAATTTTGATTGTTTGGCTAGCAATGACATAATGAGATTCTGATCATAAGAACTCACATGAGTCCTTTTTCTTAGAGAAGAGGGGGGTTATGGAAATTTGGCTAGGCTTGCTTCTCTTGGTATAAGTAAGTGTGCTATTGGATTTCTTTCGCGAATCAATTTCGCTCTTCTCCTCTAACCCAAATCCATCTTTACGACCCAACCATTGAACCACTTAATTAGATAATAAGAAGTCATTTCTCCATATTTGAGCTTTACCTCCCCACCTCCACTTCTCACTCCTCCCTCCTCCTTTATTCACCACTTTCGACTCAAGCCCAACGCATGTAAGTCTCCTCATTGGTTTTTAAGGCCTTCATTGTTGAGGACCCCCAAAACCTCTTCTATCTGTGGTGTGCCTCAACTAGGGATGAGCGGGACCGGGTACCCGGTCCAATTTTCAGGAACCGGTACCAGTCCCGGTTGTACCGGGTTCAGAAAATTTAGAACCGGTACCGGTCCCGGTCCCGGTTGGACCGGTTCTGAAAATTTTGGTCCCGGTTCCAAGACCGGGTACCGGGTTGAGTTTCAGCCTGTTTTTGCATCTTGTGACTTGTGAGTTGTAATTGGAAAGACTTAAACAAGCAGATCACAAGAGTATCAGAGCAAATACAAGCAGTCAAGCACCAAAAATCATTCACCAATGACGAAGAGAGTATCAGACAATTTCAGCCGACATAAACGAAACCCTAAAAAATGAGACTCACAGGAGGAAACCTACAGACAATCGAGACAGAGATGCAACCCACAAAACTCACCGGCGGCGACAATGCTGCAATTCCGGCGAGAGAGAATCGACAGTCG
>NCQT01094418.1:0-10449 GCA_002740465.1 Stenocereus thurberi | reverse complement strand
TGCTTAAATTTTTCATAGAGGTAGTGTCAAATGCATTGGGGTACGAATTGATTAAATGCTTGTTGGAATTAGTAGGAATTACCTTGATGCTAATCCCAGATCATGTCTGTTGAATGCTATCCACAACCTTAGTGGCTACTAGAGTCACTAGTGAGGTTCAAACCCCAAACCCAAATCTCTATCATGGCTAGATTTAGTGTGAAGGAGAGAGTAGAAAGAATATTGATCTAGGAATGTTAGCTTCACAACCATATCATTCCTAACATGTTTCTCCCCCCTATATAATAGCACATAGCTTGTAACAGAATTAGGGGATTAATTTAGCTGATTAATACTGAATTAATCACCTCATAACCACTGTATTAATAAGAGATTATGGTGCCATAATGTGATCCTTATTCTTTGGTCAATAGCTCCCCCTCGATCATATAAACCATAAATCCTACATCTCTCCGCCAATTAATCTTCTCACACTTCATATTGGGAATGGAGTGTGCAACCAAAAACAAGCAAGTAGTATTATATCAAGTCACCATCTAAACTGACATAACATTTCACAAAGTATCAAGACCCCGAATCATTCAAAACATCACCAATGGCATACACTGTCCCTTTATGCCTAATATATCAATTGATTATATACTGAATATAATCGCTTAGACTTTCTATGGTGAGGGGGGAAATGGTTCTTTCTTATGCAGTTAAAAATAATCCATCTTAGCATAATTTCTTTCCTAATGTGTTCCGTAGGACTTTATGCATCTTAGCCCTCAGAAAAATGCATTAAAGTAGCTATATCGTGCTTTGACTTCATATTATAACTCTGATCAAAGAGTATTGCCAATGAGGGTCACATAATGACAAGGAAAGGAAACTCATCTGTCCCCCATCAAATGGGTCAACATTTAGCACACATAGTATGAAAGTGTGTCAAGGCATATAACTTCCACTAAATTTGGCATGTCACTCTTCTATGCCATGCGAATTGTAAGTCTGGCTTTTATCTAAAAAACCAACCTGAGCCACTAAATCAACAAACCAAATGTTAATCTTGATACTCATGATTCGGCTATAAGCCTTCAATATGAAATTACTCGAGCCTCATCTTAGACTCACAAAGGCAACTATATTCTTTTATTCATACACTCCTAGTATCAGTAATCACTATTGCACACCTAATGCCAATATGATTTAGTCTTATCCTACCCACTATTCAAGCATTAAGGTGATTGCCTCTGTGACTAGGCCAATCAGATGCCTGATGATATTTCAACCTGCCTAACACACAAAAATAAATCATGAATGCTTTGCTTAGTTATAAAAGAAATGTGTCCATCACATAATAGGGCATATCCAAGCACTAAACCTTATGAATTCCTAGACTCAACAAATAAGCTTTGAACGCATCACTAGGAATAGGTTTAGTCAAGGGAACATAATCACTTTGCTAGTGTATACATACCAAATTGTAGGGGTGATCAAAATCGGTTAACTGGAAATTTGATTAACTGAAAATCGGTTAACTGAAAACTCGGTTCGCAAAAAATTGCAAACCATAAACCGAACTGAAACTTTCAGTTAACCGAAAATCGGTTAACCGAATTTTTTGGTTCGGCAAAAATATAAATCGTAATCGAACCGAAAAACTCGGTTAACCAGATTTTCGGTTTGGTTAACTGGATTTTCGGTTCGGTTATTAGTTAATCATTAATTTAGATTGTTAATTTTCAATTTTCACTCCCTTTTTTAATTAATTCAACTATTTAAGACACCAAATATTAATTTACACATTATTGTATATTTAGTCTTATCTTTAATAATTATAAAATCTACACTTGACCAATATAAAATTTAGTTATTTTTTTAATAAAAGTGTAAGTTTTGGTTTCGGTTCACTGTGAGGTTAACCGAATTTTAAATGGTTGAACCGAAACTGAAACTAAAATCGCAATTTTTTAAGGTTCGGTTAACCAAACTGAATTTTTTAGAAAAATCAAACCAATTAACCGGCTTTTCGGTTCGGTTTTTCGGTTTGGTTTTTTTGCTCACCCTTACCAATTGGCAATGCTTTTTGTCTCTATGGTAACAAAATACACAATTTGCCTCTATAGCTAGCATCATTGTGCAGTTTTGCTTCTTACTACACCATGACATGGCTTTCCTACTAGGGTAAAGGCATGTCCTGACGTTGACCTAGACTCATTCAAGCCACTACCCTAATCAACATTTGAGGATCCTCTCAACATGAGTTCTCATCCTTGACAGCAAAACATAAATTCAATGATATCATGAAGGTATCGCTTGATTCTCTTGACGGCTTGCTAATCAGCAAGACCTGGGTTACTTTGACAGCAACTTATCAAACCAATCACAAATTAAATGTTAGGTCGTGTTCATAACATGGCTTGCATTTTGCTTCCTACGACACTAACATAGGGGATATTATCCATTTCATCATCTATTTTAGGGCATTAGTCGAGACTTAAGTTTAGACCCTTCTCAACTGGAATATCTATAGGTTTAGAATTATACATTTGAACATTCCAAGACCCATTTGATATATGCTTCTTGGAGTGATTTCGGATTATTTCCTCTCCTAGGACATACCCAACTTCACTATTGTCCTGCATCTCGAAGACATAGGACTACCACTTTTTAGTAGTTTTGATGATCTCCAAGCTGTTCCTAGCCAGTAGTATGTCATCAACACACAAGGTAAGAAACATAATCCCTCATGTTGATCTTTTTGACATACATATGACGGTCTTCTGAAGCTATAGATAAGCTAAATTAAGTTATGGATTTATGGAATCTAAAGTACCAAAATCTGAAAGATTACTTAAGGTCATATATGGCCCTTTTAAAACTACAGACCTAGTCTTGTTGTCCCTTTGATACAAAACAATGGGTTAGTCCACATAAATCTCTTCCTGAAGATTACCATTGAGGAAAGTAGTCTTTACATCCATGTTAAACAACTTAAAGGTCTAATGGGCAACTGCGGCTAGGAGTAGTTGGGCTTGAACTTATCGATTGAACCATCTACCTGATGCTTTACCTTGAAAACTCATTTGTTTTCAATAGACATGCATTGAGGTGGAGGATAAACGAGATTTCAAATCTTTTTCTTGCCATTGAGTCCATATCATCCCTCATGACATTCATCCACTCTTTGTGATTTAGTAAGTCAATCATCTCTTGATAAGAGGCAGGTTCCTCAACTTCTAAGGAAGTGCATAGGAATATTTGCTCTTCAACTTAGGAATATCTTTGAGGAATTCTTCCATGTTCACTCCTTCGGATCCTGGGGCCTCCATTATTTATCTGCCTAGATGAGGAATCCCTTCCCCTTTCTCTAAGAGGTTTTAGACGTGGAATCCCTCTTCCTTTCTCTAAGAGGTATATCCTAAGCACGGGGAGAATTACTCCCACTATCCATTGGAGATGTGAGATCTTGAGCGTGTAGACTAACTGCATGTTTAGGAATGGAAGATTGAGAATAAACCTCATTCTCAGGCTGACTCTTCTCAACATTTGGAGATTGAGGACGAATCACATTCTTCGTAACAAACAAACCTTCACCATTCTTCTCAAATAAGGAATGTATACCATGCTTGGTGACTTAGTGAGAATTCAAATCCTCCGACTCACCGAGAGATGGTTGAAGGTTTTGTTGTAACTCATATAATTTGAGGTGTTTTTTCAATTTCACCAAATTCTTGGGAGCTCATCTTCAAGAAAAACAACATTGCAGGAATTTATTTCATGAAGGAGATATTCACAATCTCAATTGGTTCAAAGAGTTCTAATATTTCGTTCCAATTGAGACCTACTACTGCTATAAAGTATATGATCATTCCAAGTACCTAATATTGGTGAGATAATAGGTACACATTCCTATATCACAAATAATATATTGCTCCATGATGTGCTTTCACCATGGGCCCACAAATGTCTAAAGTGAATGAACTCTAAGGGATCTGATGCCCTTAAAGCCTTATTAAAAGACTTTATGGTTGCTTTGCTAACTAAACTTGACTCACACATAGGCAACTTAATCCTAATGAGTCGGTCTTAACATACCATATTTAGTTAGTTTTTTAAGCATGACTCAAAACAGAGTCAAAAATGGGGTAAAGGTGGAAGATGTTCTATTTCATCCAAAACATCAAAAAACACCTTTCAATGTGGTAAGGCCAAATAAATTGTCATGGTATACGATATCTAGACGACAATCAAATAGAAAACTAACCTCGGAAACAAAAGACACAAGAAAACATTGCATCCGAGGTACACGGAGCGCGTCATGAAGAAACGACATAGTCCCTTCCCAGAGTTTCAAATGATATGTCCTCATTTCAAGGAGATTTTCCTCACCATCATCACCCAAAATGACAATTTGTGAACCCATCGAGTAGCAACGAAAGCTTACAAAATCAGCTTGATCCTGAACTGTGTACTTGGTTGCGCCTATGTCTACAATCCATTAGGGATCATACTTAGTAACTGATGCTTGGTTGCACACATATTATTCAAGAACAACTATGAAAGAAGGTACTTTAATCGGCGCAGGGTGATCCCGAACGCAGGGCTCCTTACTTCGACAGTCATAGCATTTCCTGCGCTATATGCGTTCCTTTATTTCCCTTAGCCTTTTTTCCTTTTTTTAATACCAACCTTAGGTCTGGAACTTCAAGAGGAAATGAACTTGATGCTAAGTTAATCCCAGAGGTACTCAACAATGGGATAACTTGCAATTCTCCCGTCAGATCGTCATTATGTAATACAACATAGTATAGCATGTTGATCGATCTATACTCGAACCATTTTTGGTATGCTTTTAAGTTTTCTTGATACTGCTGATTAACAGTACCATCATTGCCATTCTAGGAGACCTAGAATCTGACGAATGTTCTAACACTTCACTCTCGTTCAGAAGAAGTTTATTCTTCTAGCACTTTGTGCCATAGTTAGCGCGATCAAGCTTTTCATTGGTAAACAAATTACCAACCATTGTTTTTTTAATTGCTATATCTAGAAGTATATATTTAACCAAAAAAAAAGATAGTAGGCATATTTTCAAATAATTAAATTATCAAAAACTCCATCATTCATATTGCATAATCGAAAATTTTGCTAAGCTCATAATCATCACAAACAAACTTGAATTAGAAATCTCTATAATTTAATTATCTCATTATTCCATAAAACAAAATTTATGGAGAATATTATGTTAAACTAATTAACACTTTAGAAATATCACAAAGATGTTCAATTTAATCATGTAAACAAATTTACATGAAGTTATATCATTTTGTAACATGAATTTACATGACTCCTAATATCTCATTTAAAACTCTATTAACTACATATCAATAATAAAATTCAAATTATTATATAAAATGTATTTATATAATAAAATGAATCTATATTACAAAATATATTCAAATAATAAAATGTTACAAACAAAGTTCATTAAAACCAAGGAACATATATAAAACACATTTATATAATTATACATAACATGAAACTTATTCAAATGTCACTTTGCAAACTATAAAACACATTCATAATTTTATAAATTTAGATTTCAGGAAACGAATTCAGAAAATACTGTTAAATTACATAATTAGTAAGAAATATGAAACAAATTCATATTCATTAATTTGGGCAAGGAAAAAGTACTAAAACAATTAGCAAATTTACTACAACTCATGTAGTTTGTACATATATATAAAACACATTTATATAAAACTAGAATTGGTGATTGACATGAAATATATTCACGTAATCGAATGCAACATTATTTGTAACATTAAACCTATCTAAATCTTAATCGCAAGTAATTATATAGAACAAATCCATATAATATTAAAATTTGAATGAAATGAATTTAAAGTAAAACTCGTAAATTATATAAAATGTATTCATGTAATTTGCTAATTTAATTTTCATGAAACAAATTCATAAATGAACAAATACCCTATAATGGTATGAAACTAATTCATGTGAAATTCCATGAAACATCTTTATTAATTACAGCAATGGCCAAACAATTAACTGATTCACAACTGCTCATGCATTTGCATAAAGCATACATAAAATTATTAAATAAAAGATGATCTTGAAACATATTTATGTAACTGAATATTATATATAATGTATTTATATAATATAATTTATGAAACATATTTATTTATAGACCAAGGGGGATCTAAATATCACATAGATATTAATATCATACATACTAATTTTATATATGAAACAGATTTATATAACTTCAATCCAAAGGAACATTTACAAGTCGTTTGGCATGAAAATTTCAAGTTGATGCATGTATAAGATGAATTTATATGCGGCATTAAACATATTAACGTTTTTATAACAAGTTTATGCATTCCGAATTAAAACTAATTCGAAATCTTAATTCAACTAATGAACTAATTCCATGAACTAAATCAACTTGTACATAACCATATTTCAACTAGAAATATACAATGACTAATAATATTGATATTTGTGTTAACTCAAAACCAAAATCAAAAAAACAAAAAAAAACTTTGAACATATCCCTGATTAAAAAAAAAAAGATGAGTGCCCCTACCCTACTTCATTATTAAAACCCTGGTCTCTCTCTCTCTCTTCACTAACCATCGAAACCCTCTTTCTCTGAGGCCTCGGTGACTCTCTCCCTCTCCAACTCTCTGGCCTAGGTCGTTTCTCGGCCCACTGCCGAGACAACCACCTCACAATGGCCCTCTTCCGGTGTCATCTCTGACATGACACGGGTTCAATCACAAGATGAAATAGCCGACAATCCCTTCTCAACCAAGCCTACGGTCTTCATCTACTCACCTTCCGACACAATCACAACCAGCAACATGTAGATCGGCTGTCGACACGCCGCTGGAGGCCGTCCACGTGCCCAACGCACAACCTCCCCATTGGCGGTGACATACACGCGTGGCGGCATGGGCGTTTTTCTGTGGTCCCGCGCCGGGAATGAGTAGATCAGCGGCATTTAAGGGTTTGTGGAGGAAGAAAACGACCAAAAATGTTTTTCGTTGGTGAGGCATGGCTCACACGTGTCGCCCCTTCCAGCGGTTCTGATGGGTTTAGATATATCTATTTACCTATTTCCACTGTAATTTAAGCATGATTCGCAAAGGCATACTCACAAATCTTGGTTTTGCATTATTTTTAATAATTAATAACTGAACATAATATCATCGTAGATAAACTTCGAATCATGCGATCTTGATACAAAATCATAATGATAATGCGAGCCACGTTTTGTTTTATTTTTAGCATATGAACATTGATTTATGTTTTGCATTATTTTAGATCACCAAGAATGTTAGCATGAAACATAAAACATGTAACTTCATGCCAAATAGAATACTTCTATATTTCACTATCGCACAGATTAGTTGATTAAGCTAATTAATCTCGTATTTAGGCCAACATGAATTAGTTAGGGCTAACAACAATCAGACCAGGCTCTGATACCACTGATGGAATTAGTAGAACTTATCTTGGATTCTTGGTGTTGATCCCGGATCATGTCTGTTGCATGATACCCACGAACTTGATGGCTACTAGAGTCACCAGTGAGATTCACACCCTAAACCCAAATCTCTATGATGGCTAGATTTAGTATGAGGGAGAGTACAGAAAGAATATGTATCTAGGAATGTTAGCTTCACAACCATATCATTCCTAATTTGTTTATCCCTGTTGTAAAATAGCACATAGCTTGTAGTAGAATTAGAGGATTAATTTAGCTGATCAATACTTAATTAATCACCTTATAACCGTTATATTAATGGGATATTATGGTATCATAATATAACGTTACTCTTTCGTCAACAACTGCAGAGGTTGAGAAAAGAGATGCCATTCAAGGGATGGTCCCTGTTGAGATTGAGACCATCTTCATGGCCTTCAAAGTTATCGTGGCGTTGTGGTCCAAATCCTTCATTATATAGGGTTTCCAGGGAAAGCGGTATACTTGGGAGTTGGAGTGCTTGTAACAAAAGGATTTCAACATTAATTATGTTTAGCTGTGAAAACTTGATCACAATAAGGATAAAATTATCAGATCATGTTATGAAATTATGTTGTACGTAATTTTTTTTTTTTAAAAAAAAGCTAATGTCTAACACGTCACTATTTGTTTATGTAATGAACGCTTAATTCTTACTGTATAAAGACACAAAAGAATACAACTAGTGTGTGTTTGATAATGTATGCAATTCCACCTATTTATGCGATTCTACCTATATCTTTTTGGTTACATACCTTGATTATAGTATTCGTTGGCTATGTCAATAGGAATTTTGATCGAATCAACTGTTTCCGTCAAAACGTATCACACAGGTAATTTTATGATTATAACAATTTATGAATAAAAAGATGATATTATATAATTTATAAGTTATAAAACCCTTCCACTATTCACTTGTACATGTCAATTTAGGCCTTATTCTTTTTAATTGAATTTTGCTGAGTTTACTAAATGTATTTTGGCTGAACTAAATTGGACTGAACTTATTTTATTTTTTTGTTGAATGGAATATATTTTATTGCTGAACTAAATTGAACTTATTTTTTCTCAACAGTCGTGTAGTAAAACATCTATTATTTTTACACAACAATACATGATAATTTAATTTTTACATCAAAGAATAGGGCCTTAATGTATGATAATATATTTTTTACATCAAAACAACACACTTGAGAAGTGCATGTAGCAAGCCATTCATCATTTTTCCCATTATATAATCATGCATTGAGCTAGAAAAAAAGGTATGATTGAATTGTGGAAAGATATTATCACTTATAAATGTTGTAAAATCATCATTTTGGTCATAGTATTTTATTTTTATAAAATTAAGCATATGATATGTCATCACATATTGGGTTGATCGAATTAGGGTGTCCTTTGTACTCATCACCGTAGCTAACAAATAATAAAACTCCAAAATTAATAATTAATTATGTTATTCGAAAAATAGTGATTTTAAATCATAAAACACATCAATTAGGTTAAGACGCAATACTTAAGAAATTTCTTATAACAAAATATTTATCATCACTCTATTTATTTTATGTGAGTGTAATGCCTATTTTTTTCCCCGGTAACATATGTAACATAGATAACCTTAGATGTAACGGTATATTGGGACTTCATCTGTCCGGGATTGAGCAATTCTTCTGTCACTGAACTTTCATGAACATCAAAAATCCGTAAACAGCCAAAGCTTTAAATTCGACCAACATAGAGTAGCTGAAATTGCACTGAGTAGCTTCAATTCGGCTCTGCAACTGTAACCTAGACCCAGAAACGACGAAAAAAGCCAAGACAAGACAGGAGAGAAAGGGGATTGTGAACCGCAAAAAGAGTGATGATGAAATTTTGGGAATTGACCTGAAATAAAAGTCCATAATGAGTGAAGCCTAAATGGGTTTCTGGCAACTTACTGTGAGTAGCAGACAAACCTATGACCGGGAAGCCCAATCGAAGCCCAATCTGAAGTAATTGAGCTTGAAGGAAAACCATTCAGCAGAAATGTGGAAAGAGGCCTATGGACTTTAGCTGTGCAGATTGAATAGGGTTAAATTTAAGTCCAAGTTGATGGAATTCGAATTGGACTGGATTTGGCTTGAGCAACATTATTTCATGTTCATGCTAAATTCAGCCTTTCATGTTGCTTTTTTCCAATACACTCATCTAGGACTCGGAGTAGGAGATATGTGATGACAATTGTTTTTTGATTAAGTTTAGATTACGTAAGTTCCGACGTAAATTGAAATCTAGATTTTCGTATTATATGGGCGTTAGTGGGAACTAAGGATTGCAACAAGTCGGATTCGGCTCGGATTTATAAATATCTACATTCGATCTAATTAATAATCGGAATTGAAAATCCGATCTAAATTCGCCTCCGTCAAATCTGATGTTAAATCGAATTCGGATCAATTTCAAATCGTATTAAAACCAAATATAATTGGATATACTCCGATTGTACATTTTTATTCAATATTTACATAATTTTTTATTTCCAACCTTGTTTTTACTCACTTGTAAATAGGGATGGCAACATACCGGATTCGGATCAGATGTTGGAACATTCGAATCCGAATTTGATTGTGTTTCGAATCCAAAAATTTGATCTGAATCCAATTCAGCGAATTAGAGAGAACCTCATAATCTAATCTCAGTCGGATCGAATCGGAATCGGATTTAATCCGATCCGAACGGATTTCTTTTCCCCACAACAATTTTGTATTATGGTTTTTCATCCAAACTTTTCTGTCTACCTAACGATACGATAACATACATCTTTCTATCATGCCAACTAAATATTTGAACATTTAATACTGTCCTAAACCCTATATAAATAAGGCATTAAACTATGTTGTGCTTACTATTCATCAAAAAACTCT
>NCQT01094406.1:0-11449 GCA_002740465.1 Stenocereus thurberi | reverse complement strand
GGAATGAATAGCTAAGCGTAAAGTGGCTTGGATTGTGAAAGGAATACGAGTGAAGTACCCCCATNAATTCCTCCAAGTGTGCAATTTCGAGGATGAAATTCATTTAAGGGGGGAGAATGTAAGGCCCGTGTACCTTATTTTTCTGTTAAGCTATTCATCACGCCTTTTTACGTTATAAAAATCGTTTTTTATTAGTGATATGGATGAAAATTATTTTCTAAGTGCCTATGTGAAAGTTAATTTTATTTAAAAGGATGTTATTGCTACTGATTATTATTATTAATATTATTATTAGTTTTGAAAGTATTTCGATGATTTTTAATAAGCGTTATTAATGGTTATTAAGAAGTACTAAATCGATTAGGAACCCGAATACGATTATGTTGTCAACCTTAGAAATAGCTCGATGTTTATTAAATCGAACCTGTCTGTATTTGAGAACAAGTAATTGATGAAATGTTATATTACCGATTTGAGTTTAGAATACAGGTAGCGAATTAGACTAGCGGTATCGAATATGAACTAACTTGGGACGCATAAATGAAAGAGAGTAGGGAGGGGAAAACTGGTAATTTTGTTTGCTCCCCTTATTTCTCCTCTCCCTGCCCGCGACATCCCCCTATTCCATGGCATCTGACCCACTCTCTCTGCTTCACCATCTTCTTCCTCCTCCCCTCACCATGAATGCGGCTCTAAAGCTCGAAATTACAGATGATTTTAGCCACTTTTAGCTACAAAATTTCCCCATTCGACCTCCTCCATAAACTAGCCACCATTTGGTACTAAAATCGGGCAGAACCGGGAAGAACCCACCACGTTTTTAGTGGGTTGGGGGTGTCGAATTGAAGCTCGAACGCATGCCCAGGTAAGGCCATGCAATTTAGCTTCTAGTTGCTTTCAATCTTCTGTAAATTAGAGTTAGAATTCGTACTTCAAAACCTCAATTCAATGTCAAGCTAGTAAGTGAAATTGGGTTTGTTTTAGGGTCCGAATTTGGAAGCTTGGGAGTGTATTAGGCTCGAGTGGGGTCTGTTCGTGCGTGGGTGAGCAAGAGCCTAAGAGTTTGGAGTCATTCGAGCCCTAAAGTAAAGTCGGTCAAGCCTTCGATCGAACACCTAACTATGTCTAAAAGTTATAGTTAAATCAGTTTGAGCAAGTTAATGGTTTATTCGTGGTAATTACAAAGGAAATATTATGTCCATGTATATTGGGTTGCGAACAAGAAAGTATATATCAATTGAAGTTTCTATTTGCATCGGTTTAGTATGTTAAATTCTAAGTTGGCTATTAAGCATGAATATTATACTTATATACGATCATTTTTTGTATTGTTGATTTGTACATGTCAATGTTAAACCGAGTTGGATGTTGGATGGCTCGAGGTGGAACTATTGAGTGGTTTGAGGTTCTTGTGGTCGGTGCTGTGTGAGGAGGGAGACAGGGTTGTGGATTACCGCAATCGTATGGATTGCAAGGCCATGTGTGACTTAATGAATTGTTATATGAAGTGTCTGAATGTACCATGTGTGAACCCCCTTTTCCCCCGATATGCTACGTGACCTTATGTGACTAATTCTTGAAACTTTAGACGTCTTTAAAAAGAAAAGATCATTTCGAAAGTTTCTTTTGCACGTTTGAAAATGCTTTTAAGTTTGTCAGTTGTCTATTCGCTTGTTACGACGTCTAAGGTGTAAAAAGGTCTTAAGTTGTCGAACTATTCAGTTAGTGATTCGACTGAATAGTCGATAGGTTAAGGAAGTTCAAAAATGAACCAAAAGTGAATTTGAAAGTGCTTAATGCATTAGTTTGTTTATAAATTCCCCCGGTGTTCAAAAGGATTCAAACGACCTGAAGAAGAGCATCTTAAGATGCTGATTATGAAGTTTAGCTGATTTGTATGCTATTTGCTTACTTAGGTGTCCATTGAGTTTTGATTTAAGGGCTAGTAGATCCATTATGTTTTAAAGAAGCATTTATGTTAAAAATATATAAAGGAACCTTGATCGAATTAAAATAAGCTAGATGCCTTAATTTTTGAATAGCAATAAGCTTAGAAGCAATCAAAGGTTTTGATTTACCTAAGCACCACTCTTCGAATTTAAAAATGGAATTTCAAACGAACCTAGATTAGACATTGGAATAAGTTTATTACCTTAAATTACTATGAGCTTTGATTACAAATCTAGTTGCACTTATTGCTAACTAAGTACTTAAGTCTCAAATGAGTTTGGATTTCAAATGTACTTCGAATTAAACATTAGGCAAGCACTTTATGTATCAAACGAGTTTCGATTTACGAGTTATCAACTTATTACATTTATAAGAAGTTTTTAAGTTAAAGTCGTTTTACGATTTAGCAAACTTCATACGTTTATAGGAAACTTTTAAGTTGAAAACGAAGTCATTTTACGATTTAAAAACCTTAATACGTTTATACGAAGCATTTATTTAGAGACTAAGTCGTTTTACTATTTAGTATATATTTAATGTTTACAAGACCTTTACGAAGCCGATTTACGTTGTTTACGAAGCCGATTTACGTGTTAATAAATCTTATTTCGTTTGTAAGAAGCTTGTACGTTTAAAACGAAGTGGTTTTACAAACTAACAATCGTATTACGTTATTAAGAAGCTTTTAAGTTAAAAACAAAGTCGTTTTATTATTTAGCAAACTTATTATGGTTACACGAAGCTTTTAAGTTAGAAACTAAGTTATTTTACGAATTAGTAAACGTATTACGTTTATAAGAAGCTTTTAAAGTTAAAAGTAAATTCATTTTATGAGTTAGTATGTTTATAACAAGTTTTTAAATTAAAAATGAAGTGAACTATAAACATTTCGAAAGGTTATGGTCGTTTTGTTTAAAAGTAAGATTTTAACAAAGTAAGCAACTAAAGAAGAGAAATGAAATATGTTTTTAAGGGCTAAGAAAGTGCTAGGCAATTGGCCAGGGTTAGGAACTGGACTAAAGATATGAATTATTTTGGTGTGAGATGTTCCTGAAAACTGGATGTAAAAATGACGTGAGCTGTTTCTCCTAATGAAATGTTAGGAATTGGACTCAAGATATGAATCATCTTGGTGTGAACTGTTCCTGAGAACTGGACTCAAGATATGAACTATCTTGGTGTGAGCTGTTCCCTAGATAAGTTATGATGTGTGGCACGTAAGAAAACCCTAAGAGGGACTGGACACAGGATATGATTATCTTGGTGTAAGCTATTACCCCATAGAGGATAGTATCGAGGTTAGAATTGCTCTACTAAGATGCGTTTTTGCCAAAAGTTAATTGCGTATGCCGCGAGGATAATGTAGATTAAGAGTGACGATCTCACTTAAGGACGGTGTTAACCTCCCTAGCCAGCACAATAAGATGTTTTTATGTTATAAGTAAGTTCCTGATAAAAAGGAGATTTGGCCTTTTGTCATTCTAAGCAGTTCAAAAAAAGGAAAGAAGTTCTTTTAAAGTAACACGAGCCTCAAGAGGCCAAGTAAAGCGTTTTTAACAAAAGAACAAAGCTTTCAATTATGCACCTCATGTTCATCTTTTATGAAAGGATCACCAAGTATAGCCAAATAAAATTTCAAATGAACTATGGTTACATTCTAGTAATGCATCATACATTCAAGCTTTTCAATGTGCGTATTCCATGAAAGAATATTTCTTGCCAAGTCTCTCTTACTAGTTTAGATGTTTTCAGTACTTTCATAAAGAATTATAAGCTTAAAGAAGCTGGCGTAAATTATAAACCAATCTTAGAATATATGACGAGTAACTGCATTTTCAAAAGTATGTTTGAAAGCTTCAAACCCAATCCTTGTTGCTTGATTGATTATGTGCCCAACTATTTGTTCGTAGGGAAGCTTGGCCGTTTAGCGCCTAGAAACGAGTTGAGGAGTTAGAATGAAGTGTTTAAGGATGGTGATCTTTCCTTGGGGATTTTGATTGCCTAATATGATAGTAAGGTATGAATGCGTGATATGTAGCTAATATTAGTATTATTGCATGCAATTGATTTGGTTTTAAGGAGTAAGGGAATTCTCACTGAGTGTGTGGTTGCCCACTCCATTACTCTTCCCCTTTTTTCCACAGGCTTTTGTTATGACAGGTGGAAGTAAAGCTACTTACGCGAGCTGGAGTTTACCCCTCCTTGAAAAAGAGTCATATGTACTATATAGAAGTAGATTCATGTGTTTAACGATGTAATATAACGTATTCCTAGTTTGCAATTGTTGTAAACTAAGTTTTCTAGCACATATAATGCATATTGTTTATGAGTCGCCCTCTATGGCCGTGTGAGCCAACCATCTGACTATTAGATGTCTTTAGTTGAAATTAGCTGTGTTTTGGGATGTAAACCCCAGTACTCCGGTTATGTAAACCGTTCAGTTGTATGTTTGTTTACTTTTTTTATTAATGAACTTTATCATTGGTGCAATCCGGGCGAGTGACCCGTAGAGCTGTGGACTCCGGTGTGTAGCCGTTGAGCTTGTTTTAGAAGTTTTATATGTTTTTATTTAATGCAGAGATTTGTTGTAAGGCTTTTAGCCTGGAAACGGTCAGTTTTTAGGGGAAGCTCTATCTATTTCGCCCTAGAAATTAAGAAGTAAGAAAGCATAACGCTCCTAGCCCTAGGGGCTGGATGTTACATTGATGGTATCAGAGCAAAGGTCCTGCGACCATAGGCCGCGACCTGAGTCTTGCATTTCATCTAGTTGTCTGGGAATACTTTGTGACTTTGTGACATATGCCTCCTTTATGTGCAAGTGTGCCTTATAGTATGGACATTTGTGACTTATGTGTGGCTCGAGTAAGTCGATTGACTAAGAGGGGCAAGTTATGCGTTAGTATAAGAGTTAAGTAGCTTTCCCCCCACCTTGAAGTGGCGTTGTGGGTGCACCATTGACGCAAATATGTTCCTAATGTGCCAGTTGACTTGATTGATTGACTTTTGTGTGATCTGCTTAAGCTAAGCGAATAAACATGAGCTGTGATAGTTTGTGTTAGTCAAGCTATCAGTGTTCAATGAAATAAGTGCAGTTGTTGCTGACCAAGCGTTATAGACTAACTAATTTGTTTAAGGATGCACGTGTATTTCCTTTGGATAAGATGTGATATGCGCGTATGACTATATGAAGGTTGAACTGAACTAGACTAGGGGCTATTCATAACAACTCTCACCATTAACTAAGGGAGTTCATCCTAGTTGAAATTAAAACTAAGTGATTCCTTGTGTAATTGTGTGACAGATGCCTCCTCATCACGAACTCATACCAGAACCAACTGCCATAGAGATGATATGTCAATTTAATAAGCTTAAGCCTCCTAAGTTTGAAGGTGGAACTGACCCTATGGTATATGAGGAGTGGCTTCAAAGAATGGAAAACTTATTTAAGATCATGGAGCACCCTAAGAGGTTTAAGGTGCACCTAGCCGCTTACCAATTTGAAAAAGAAGCTGAATTTTGGTGGAGAACAGTTAAACCTAGGGAAGGTGAACAGGTGTTAACCTGGAACCAACTGAAAGCCTTAATGGATGCCCAATATTACCCCTGAGACGTAGGAAGGGTTAAAGAACGGGAGCTTTTATGCTTGAAACAAGGAGAAATGAGCGTGATGGAATATGCGGCAAAGTTGAATGAGTTGAGCCGATTTGCTCCAAATCAGGTGGCCACTGAAGAAATGAGAATGATCTACTTCGAGCAGGGATTAAAAGGAGAAATAAAGCAGATAATAGCAAGGTACGCATATACCAACTTTCAAGAAATGTACCAGAGGGCTATGAAGGTAGCCCGCATCATAGATGCAACCAAGATTGAAAACAAAGAAAATGGCCAAGCAAAGAGGAAATTGGCCCTGGAGAACCCAATTCCTAAGGAAGCAAAAACTTTACAAGGTCTAAATCTAAGATAAAACAAGATAAGGGAAAACAAGCCACCCAATGGAAACCAAAGAAAAACCTATGGCCAGTGCGGGCGTCAGCACCCTGGCCTATGCAGAAGCTTATGCGGGCTCATGTTTTGAATGTGGTGATGCGGGTCACAAAGGCACTAATTACCCAAGGTCACATGGCATAGTAGGGGTCACACTCAGAGACTTGGAACGAGAATCAAGCCAGTGGCACAACGAGATTGCCTAACCACTAGCACTCCCTCAGGGGACAGTAAAAGCAACCAGAAGCCACAAACTGGCAGTTGGATGCTTAGCTACAAGGGAAAAGAGACTTGGGAACCTGCCAACACAAGGTTAGGTATTCTCTTGATAACCAACTTTATGCCCCCATCCCGTCATTCTAGTGCTGCTCGCCCGCTTATCATTCTTGAATTCTAAAGGAACTTGTTAGTAAACCTCATGAGATGTGTATGCAACATTTTATGACCTCTTCCTTAGGAAGTATCTGCCATACCAGTCATACCTGTAGAGATTGAGTTATATAATACAAGGGAAAACTCTCTTTGACGACTCGGTACGAACAAAAATCTAAGGATGGGATGCTACCGTGAAGATGCAATGAATGGCTAAGCATAAAGTGGCTTGGATTGTGAAAGTAATGCAGGTGAAGTACCCCCATTAATTCCTGTAAGTGAGCAATTTCGAGAACAAAATTCTTTTAAGGGGGGAGAGTGTAAGGCCCGCGTACCTTATTTTTTGTTAAGCTATTCGTCACACCTTTTTACATTATAAAAACCGTATTTTATTAGCGATATGGACGAAAATTGTTTTCTAAGTGCCTATGTGAACGTTAATTTTATCAAAAATGATGTTATTGTCACTTATTATTATTATTATTATTATTATTAGTTTTAAAAATCTTTTAATGATTTTTACTAAGCGTTGTTAATGGTTATTAACGAGTACTAAATCGATTAGGAACCCGAATACGATTAGGTTGCCAACCTTAGAAATAGCTCGATGTTTATTTAATCGAACTTAGCTGTATTTGGGAACAAGTAATCGATGTGATATTATATTATCGATTTGGGTTTAGAACACAGGTAACGAATTCAACTAGCGGTATCCAATATGAACTAGCTAGGGACGAATAAATGAAAGAGAGTAGGGAGGGGCAAACTGGTAATTTTGCGCACTCCTCTTATTTCTCCTCTCCCTGCCCGCGACACCCCCCCATTTCACGGCATCTGACCCTCTCTCTTTGCTTCACCATCTTCTTCCTTCTCCCCTCACCATGAATGTTGCTGTAAAGCTTGAAAATGCAGATGATTTTAGCCACTTTTAGCTACAAAATTTCCCCATTCGACCTCCTCCATAAACTAGCCTCCATTTGGTACTAAAATCGGGCAGAACCGGGAAGAACCCGCCATGTTTTTAGCGGCTTGGGGTGCCGAATTGAAGCTCGAACGCGTACCCAGGTAAGGCCATGCAATTTAGCTTCTAGTTGCTTTCAATCTTCTATAAATTAGAGTTAGAATTCGAACTTCAAAACCCCAATTCAATGTCAAGCTAGTAAGTGAAATTGGGTTTGTTTTAGGGTCCGAATTTGGAAGCTTGGGCGTATTAGGCTCGAGTGGGGTCTGTTCCTGCGTGGGTGTGCAAGAGCCTAAGAGTTTGGAGTCGTTCGGGCCCTAAAGTCAAGCCGGTCAAGCCTTCGATCGAACACCTAACTTAGAATCGAGGTAGGGACTTCCTTACCCCTAAATTACTATTAATTTCAACGATTTTAGCAAAGTTTAGTTGATGCATGATAATTCTAAGTTTAGAAATCAATTTGGAGGAATTAAAACCGATATTGAGAAATTACAAGCATAGTAATAATTTTGGTTAATCGCTTGTTGAGTAAATGCATGTTTGGACGAACCGATTAAATTGAGGATTCGAAAGTAAACAACATGCTGATAGTGGGTTGTTGTAGCATCAGTTGTTGCACTTAAAAGACTATTTAATGCTTCGGGGTGCTAGTTGGGCAGTTGAACAAATTGTGGTGTAAACTGAACTATGTCTAAAAGTTATGGCTAAATCAGTTTGAGCAAGTTAATGGTTTATTCTTGGTAATTACAAAGAAAATACTATGTCTATGTGTATTGGGTTGCGAACAAGAAAGTATATATCGCTTGAAGTTTCTATTTGCATCAATTTAGTACGTTAAATTCTAAGTTGGCTATTAAGCATGAATATTATACCTATGTACGATCGTTTTTTGTATTGTTGGTTTGTACATGTCAATATTGAACTGAGTTGGAAGTTGGATGACTCCAGGTGGAACTATTGAGTGATTTGAGATTCTTGTGGTCGGTGTTGTGTGAGGAGGGAGATAGGGTTGTGAATTGCCGCAATCGTGTGGATTGCGAGGCCATGTGTGGCTCAATGAGTTGTGATATGAAGTGCATGACTGTGCCATGTCTGAACCCCCTTTTCCCCAATATGCTACGTGACTTTATGTGACTAATTCTTGAAACTTTAGATGTCTTTAAAAGGAAAAGGTTATTTGGAAAGTTTGTTTTACACGTTTGAAAATTCTTTTAAGTTTGTCAGTCATCTATTCACTTGTTGGGACGTCTAAGGTGTAAAAAAGTCCTAAATCATCGAACTATTCAGTTAGTGACTCGACTGAATAGTCGATAGGTTTAGGAAGTTTAAAAGTGAATTAAAAGTGAATTTGAAAATGCTTAAAGCATTGGTTTGTTTATAAATTCTCCTAGTGTTTAAAAGGATTCAAACAACCTAAAAAAGAGCATCTTAAGATGCTGATTATGAAGTTTAGCTGATTTGTATGCCATTTGCTTACTTAAGTCTCCATTGTGTTTCGATTAAAGGGCTAGTAGATCCATTATGTTTTAAAGAAGCATTTATGTTGAAAATATATAAAGAAACCTTGATTGAATTAAAATAAGCTACATGCCTTAAGTTTTGAATAGCAATAAGCTTGGAAGTGATCAAAGGTTTTCATTTACTTAAGCAACACTCTTCGAATTTAAAAAGGGAATTTCAAACGAACCTAGATTAGACATTGGAATAAGTTTATTACCTTAAACTACTATGAGCTTTGATTACAAATCTAGTTGCACTTATTGCTAACTAAGTACTTAAATCTCAAATGAGTTTAGATTTCAAATGTACTTCGAATTAAACGTTAGCTAAGCACTTTATGTTTCAAATGAGTGTCGATTTACGAGTTATTAACTTATTATGTTTATAAGAAGTTTTTAAGTTGAAACAAAGTCGCTTTACGATTTACCAAACTTAATACGTTTATACAAAGCTTTTAAGTTGAAAACAAAGTCAGTTTATGATTTAGCAACCTTATTACGTTCATACGAAGTATTTAACTTAGAAACTAAGTCGTTTTACGATTTAGTAAACATTTTACGTTTGTAAGAAGCCTTTAAGTTGTTTACGAAGCCGAATTACGTGTTAACAAATCTTATTTTGTTTGTAAGAATCTTGTAAGTTCAAAACAAAGTCATTTTACAAACCAACAAACGTACTACGTTATTAAGAAGGTTTTAAGTTGAAAACGAAGTTGTTTTACTATTTAGCAAACTTATTACGGTTACACGAAGCTTTTAAGTTAGAAACAAAGTCGTTTTACGAATTAGTAAACGTATTATGTTTATAAGAAGCTTTTAAAGTTAAAAGTAAATTCGTTTTACGAGTTAGTACGTCTATAACAAGTTTTTAAATTAAAAATGAAGTGAACTATAAACATTTCGAAAGGTTATAGTCGTTCTGTTTGAAAGTAAGATTTCAACAAAGTAAGCAACTAATGAAGGGAAGTGAAATACGTTTTTAAATGCTAAGAAAGTGTCAGGCAATTGGCCAGGATTAGGAACTGGACTGAAGATATGAATTATCTTAGTGTGTGCTGTTCCTGGAAACTGGACACAAAGATGGCGTGAGTTGTTTTCCACTGATGAAATGTTAGGAATTGGACTCAAGATATGAACTATCTTGGTGTGAGCTGTTCCTGGGAACTGGACTCAAGATATGAATTCTCCTGGTGTGAGCTGTTCCCCAGATAAGTTATGATGTGTGATGCATAAGAAAACCTTGAGGGGGACTGGGCTCAGGATATGATTATCCTAGTGTGAGCTGTTGCCCCAAGAGGACAGTATCGAGGTTAGAGTTACTCTACTAAGACGCGTTTTGGCCAAAAGTTAAGTACGTATACCCCGGGAATAACGTAGATTAAAAGTGACGATCTCACGTCAGGGCGGTGTTGACCTCCCTAGCCAGCACAGTAAGATGTTTTTGTGTTATAAGTAAGTTCCTGATAAAAACGAGATTTGGCCTTTTGCCATTCTAAGCAGTTCAAAAAAAGGAAAGAAGTTCTTTTAAAGTAGCACGAGCCTCAAGAGGTCAAGTAAAGCGTTTTTTAAGAAAAGGAGAAAGCTTTCAAATGTGCACCTCCTGTTCATCTTTTATGAAAGGATTTCCAGATATAGTCAAATGAAATTTCAAATGAAGTATAGTTAAAAATTCTAGTAATGCATCGTACATTCAAGCTTTTCAATGTGCGTGTTCCATGAAAGAATGTTTCTTGCCAAGTCTCTCTTACCAGTTTAGATATTTCAGTACGTTCAGAAAGAATTATAAGCTTTAAAGAAGTTGGCGAAAATTATAAACCAATATTGGAATATATGAAGAGTCACCGCATTTTCGAAAGTAGGGAAGCTTGGCCGCTTAGGGCCTAGAAACGAGTTGAGGGGTTAGAATGAAGTGTTTAAGGGTGGTGATCTTTCGTTGGGGATTTTCATTGCCTAATATGATAGTAAGGTATGAATGCGTAACATGTGGCTAATATTAGTATTATTGCATGCAATTGATTTGGTTTTAAAGAGTAGGGGAATTCTCACTGAGCGTGTGGTTGCTCACCCCATTACTCTTTCCCCCTTTTCCCCAAGCTTTTGTTATGACAGGTGGAAGTCAAGCTACTTACGCTAGCTGCAGCTTACCCCTACTTGAAAAAGAGTCATGTGTACCATATAAAAGTAGATTCATGTGTTTAATGATGTAACATAACGTATTCCTAGTTTGTAATTATTGTAAACTAAGTTTTCTTGGTCATATAATGCATATTGTTTATGAGTCGCCCTGTATGGCCATGTGAGCCAACCATCGGACCAATTAGATGCCCTTAGTTGAAATTAGCTGTCTTTTGGGATGTAAACCCTAGAACTCCGGTTGTGTAAACCATTCAGTTTTATGTTTGTTTTCTTTTGCTATTAATGAACATTAGGGTTGGTGCGCTTCGGGTAGAGCTGTGGACTCCGGCGTGTAGCCATTGAGCTTGTTTTAGAAGTTTTATACGTTTTGATTTAGCGCAGGGAGTTGTTGTAAGGCTATTAGCCTGAAAACGGTCAGTTTCTATATATATATATACATGTATTAATGCATGTACGTATGTATGTGTGTGTATATGCATACATATATATATATATATATGTATGTATATATATGTATATATATACATGTGTACATATATATGTATGT
>NCQT01094367.1:5153-15601 GCA_002740465.1 Stenocereus thurberi | reverse complement strand
TGCATTTTCTTTAATTTACTGCATAAGAAGAGGTCATGTTTATCAATCTTATAAGGAATAGCAACATGACTTTACCAAATTATCTTCGCTGCCGACGTTGATGAAGTTATGACCCCATATATCCATAGGAAATTGAGCCAGAGTACGTCGTTTGACAATATCTTCAGCTTGCAATTGACCCATTGTGCAGTTGCGCCTATCAACATATTACCAAGAGACACACAAGCAAATGCATGTAAATACGTTAGTACTCGTGTTCTTATGCTTTCCTTTAAAATATTTCCTTTTGGAAATTAAAGCTGAAATTTATTTTCTTTAAATGTAACAATGTATTTTTCAAAAATATTGTAACTTACGTCAAACACCAAAAACATTTGGATATCAAAAATCGTGTTCAAAAACAGATATTTTTTTGCAGAGAATGATTTTCTTGAAGTAACTATTTTCTTCCCTGCTAAACATTCAAGCCGAAAATATATTGATCCTATCGGATAAGATAGCCACTGATTCACATTACCAAACACAAAAAAGGAGTAACTAACTCTAAACAAGTTAATAACGTGCCAATTATTAATTGGTTACCTGGTTCTTAAATTCCCAAGACTCACAGATGTGCAACTGAAATGGTGATTCTCTCTGTCTGTCTCTCTTGGGGATGAGAATGAAGTAGTCACCCTTTCCTTCTATGTATAGTATCCCAATAAGGTCAGATCCACTAATTAAACTGATAATGTCAAAAGCCGTTTTAAAAACTTTTTGAAAAAAGAATTAAAAATTTGCAAATTGTCATATGAAATTATCAATTTAATAAGATTAAAAAAAGAGTTAAAGGAGTACCATTTGCTGAAGTTGGTGCAAGTTGAAGATGCCGCGGCGCCCATGTGCATGGATGAGACTTTGAAAGAAATTAATGCTTACACGGCTTTTGATGACCCTGCATTATTGATATTGATAGATGCTGGGAAATATAATTGGGATTATTTGATAACAATAGCTGTTTGAAAAAAAAAAGCTGTTTAAAGAGGTTTTTAATTGCTTTAATTAAGTTAAATAATTAATTGATATTTGGTACAGAGCTGTTTGTAATAACTGTTTGACTTCAAAAAACTCTTTTTGAAAAGGCTATTCCTATTAGTCTTTTGATAATAACTTTGTGTGAAAATGATATAATTGTGCATAAGTTTGGAAGATGTACAGAGATCTCATTAAAAACTGATTCATAAATAAGGGCATAAATGAAAATTTACCAGCATATTTTTTAGAAATATCTAGTTTTTACTAAATACTTTTTCTATAAACAGCTAATTCAAACAGCTAATATAAACAACTAATTTAAACAGTTAACAGCTAACAGTTAACACAAATAGTTAACATTTGTTTACCAAACAGGATCAATATATCATTGTGTCCCAATAATATAGTTTCTTGGTTATATTATATTAGGGCTCCCTCATACCTTCATTAAGGAGCCATCAACTTGGTCCATGAAGCCTGCATCAAAGTGCTCATGAACCCTTCCCCCGAGGTTTCTATTAAATTTTATATATCAATTGCACTTTCAACAAACGAGTCATGTATAGAAACTTAAATGAGGTTCTAACCCAAAACAAATTGATAATAGGTGGAGTAACTCACAAGTTTATATACATGCTCAAGCCTTTTAGTTTTATCAATGTGGGACAACACCCACTATCATATTCTTTAAATTTTATCAACGTAGAACGATACTCACTTTCATACTTCAACACTTTCATCTATTTTGGTCCATGATCACTTATGTAGATCCCCTGTTAGAAATGCCACCTAAGCTCTATTATATCTGTTTTTACCCATTCACCAAAAAACAAGAAACCAAACAAAAAAATAATATTAGAGCTCCCCAGCTAGCTAGAGGTTTTTTAATCTTTGAGTTTTTTGCACTTAGCATCCTTAAAGTTTGTCACNTGCATTAATTTTTTCAATCCCAACATTTTCTACTGAATTTTAACCATCCTTCAACGGTGTATAATTTTAAGTGATTTTCCAGCCAAAGTTTGGAAAAATGATATTGAATGACCATTTTGCCCATGTTTAGGGCGTATTCTTTTCGTTGGTAAATTAGAGTTGGTAAAAGGGTGAAATTGATTAAGATAAGCTAAAGTGGGTTGAAGTTGGTTGAAATTATTATTTTTTGTTGAAGTGGGTTGAAATAGATTGAAATAGGTTTAAGTGGGTTGAAGTTGATTAAAGTGAGTTGAAATTAGCATATTTTTTGAAGTTGGTTAACATAGTGAGAATAAAATTTTGAAGGAGGTGAGTTGAAGTTGGTTGAAATGGGTTGACGTAGGTTAAAATAAGTTGAGGTGGGTTGAAATTGGTATTTTTTATTGAAGTGGGTTGAAGTGGGTTAAAGTGAGTTGAATGTGGTAAATTGAAAAAGACCAACAAAAAGAATAGGTCCTTAATGTTGTTGTTTGAATACTTGTATTTTTGTGTCTTTTTACGCAATGAAATGATGAGGATTAGACTCTCTTTTAGTTGCTTTACTTAAAGAAAATACTCTTTCGCCCAAACTTACCCCCCTCTCTCTCTCCCTCGTTGTCTCTCTTTGCTATAAATTGAAAAATATCTAGGTGAGATTGTTAATAACTACTTTTAAATTAAGAAAATTCCAAAGCTTGCCTTCTCTTACCAACGGTGGGTCCTTCAGTTAGGGTAATGAGAGTGGAAGCTGGGGGGAAGACGCAAAAGCAGAAGGCAACATAATTCCAAGGGGTATGTTCTTGGCAATTTTGTGTTACTCAAACAATTTTCAAAGTAACAAGCCCAGCCCCGGGTCATTAAAGGAGGGATAATTAAGGCAATTGATGACTACTTTATTCTCCACGTTATCATCTCACTAGAGCTGAGTTTTACATTAAACATGCATTAATGGTTACAGGTGGTCAAAATTAAGTACAAAATGTTAGGGTTGAAAAGTTAGTTTGAAAACTTGAAGGGTACTACGTGCAAAAATCCCCTCAATCTTTCCTTATTATTTGTTGCACTAGAAAAAATGTAAATTGATATTTTAAATAAATAACTATGAAATTAGATTTTTATTTTAATTGTCAAGTTGTGCATTAAATGAAGCAACTTTTATTTAAAAACAATGATGGAGAAACCTGCAACTATGAACTAGAAATTGTATGTTATTTCCTCATATTCGGTTTCTCATTCCTAACGTGACTTTTTGAGTCAAGTGGATTCAACTTATAAACAAATATGGTGAAGTTTTATGTTGAAGAAGTGATCTTTTAGAGCATGTTTGTTTCAATGGTTAACCAATGCTAAAAAGCAAGAAGCAATAAGATTTAGATGTAAGCGGTGAGTGGGAACAAGGAGCTACTAAAAGTTGTAAGGAGTTGCAATTAAATATTTTTGAACAAAAATGAATAGGATTGGTGAGGAGCAATAAGGAACACGTTGTTTGGAGTAGTAAGACTTTCTAAAGAACATTGCAAGAGAAACATCGGAGGAACTAATTAAGGAGCAATAGGCTAGTGTAGGGAACAGTTAAAAGCGATACGCACCCGTTTACTACCAGAAAAGATGGCTTTTGCAATGCTTCTCAATGCAACAAGTGGCAAGTCAAGCATGAGCTCATTGGTAAATAATTGCCGGTGCATATTAATTGTTAATTAATTTTTCCCTATGCACAAACCTTGCCGTTCTTCTCTTGACTTGTTGCGATATCCCTGAAAATTTGCTTGAAATTAGAAAATTTTGCCAAATAAGTGTTTGGAAGGAATTTAATATTTAATGATGGAACATTATCATGGTGTCTGTCTGTACAGAAGCTCAATAGTTAGAACATGCGATAGTGAATTGACAAATCTAGCAAAGGCTAACTGCTAGACTAAAAAGGGGAGTATCATCCTTGTTCCTTTTTTTTTATTTTAAGAAAACCGTTATTCCTTCTACAATCAAGGCGTAATAAATCATAGTATAATTAGGGTGGGATTCGGCTTATTTCATGTTGTGAAGCAATTAAAAATTTTTAAAAAAATAAAAAACCCCTCTTCTTCATAGTCGACCATATTTATTTGAAAACAACTCTCTCCTAATAAAAAAAATCATGTACTATTTCTTTCTCTTAAAACCCTAGTAAGAGGAAATTCATCTTCCCTTCTTTTTCCACCCACACACGACTGCCTCAACTTCGTCCCTTTTAGGTGACAACTTTTTTTCTACCCTTCTATGGTTCAAGCATCCACTGATAAGTTTAAAAACCCTAGTCTTCATTTTTATGTTTTGAAAGGGGAAAAAAAACTTTGTTCCCAAACAGTTCTTCTGATAACTTGATATTTTGTTTTTCAGACTTCTAACAATGCAGCAAATTTGGGTTGAAATAGAGGAGAAACACGGAACTGGAAATTATTCAGGAAGGAAGAAACGGCGGAAAAATTACTCCCAGATCCATCGATGTTTAGGCTAATATTTTTTTGACCCGGCAATTTTGGGAAAATATTTTCAGGTCCATCCAAGTTTGGATAAATATTTTCTAGAACCAAAAGTGACCAAACCTAACTTTTTAAATTGCATAAAGCCCCTTAAACTTTTAAAAACTTGCATTTTAACCCCAATCTTTAAAAACTTACTTTCAAAAATCCAAAAATTATGCTTGTAATTTTCTGCTTATAAGTAGTACTCGACGTCCTCTTTCAATTGGTATCAGAGTCATGTGACCAAAAACAATTAAGACAATTAAGCTAATTAGTCATTAATTAAGCTAATTAACTATGATTAGCTATGATTAATGCTAGAATCATCATCTGCTTGCCTTAGATCAAATTATTCATGTATTGTTCACTCACCGGAAGGCCTTTCTTCAATAGCATATCAATGAAACTATTTCACTGATATAATTTTAGAATTAAACGCAGAATTAGCTAAAATTAAGATTGAAATTAAGGAGCTTAAGAAGTAAATATCAGTAATTCACATTTCTCTAATTAACGAAGTTAGACATAGCAAAAAATCTACTTTCAGTATTATTACTCAATTTCAGCATAAATATCCTTTCCAAAACCCAAAAAACAAAATTACATTTTCTTTGCATGATATAAAAAATCAAAAGAAATTAAGAGAAAAATTAGGTGAAAAATCCGCTGAAAAAACAGAAAAAGAACAAGAAGATAGAGTATAAGTAGTATACTCTTGAACAACTACAGAATATGCTTGAGAAAGCACAGAATCCAGAAGAATTAAATAAGATTATAGGCACAATTAGTGATAAATATAATATTTTATCTGGTGATAATGAAGCGACTAATAATATCTTATTAGAAGAAGTATTATATCAACAGATGAGTCGCATTAAACTAGAAGATCTTAATGTGTTACTTTTAGAAGAAATTAGAAGAAAATTAGATTAAAAAAATGGTCAAATGCTTGTTAAAGATGAGATTAATGAAATTGAAGAAGAACTCGATTTAAGTGAGATAGAGACCAATCTGGTTAGCAATGTTATTCCTAAACCTAAAGAATTTGATGAACCTTTTCAAATAAATACTCATTTTATAAGACCTAGGTACGTTCCAGCAGGATGTACAATTAATTTTTTCTTTGGATTCATCACAAGGAAAGCTACAACTTTTGAAGAAGTTGGCCTTACCCCAACTAATCAGGCAGGTTACATCTTAAATATAGATGGAGCTCGTAATAGAGAAGAAATATTTGAATATTGGAAGAAAGGCATAAATAGTAAATCTAAATAGTAAGTGACTGTTGTAAATTTCCTAAACTACATCGAAAATAACTTTTCTTATATTGTAACTGACTAGTATGATTCATTAAATGAAGATGGTAAAAATATATTAAGAATGATGAAAACACTAGCTGCAATGTTCAAAAATCTTTGTGAGGAAATTGAAATCGAATTCATTGTTGCTAAACTTGATTATGAAGAAAAAGCAAGAGAATGGCAGAGAAAGATTAATAACATAGAATGATCAGATATGAGATATCTAAAAAATTATGTTGCTGAATTTAGTCAATATTATTATAAAATTAGGCATAATGAAACCAATCTACATATATTCTATGATAAATTATCATATCCTATAAATTTTATAATTAATGAAAAATATATGGCATGGCTTGAAAGAGCAGATATCGTTGACACTCTTGGTTCAAGAACTTATTTACGAAAATGGATCAATGATTAGGATCTTGATCTCCAAAAGTAAAAAAAAATTAAGAAGTAATTCCTAACTTACTGGAATTCACCTCACCAATGGGGAAAAGAATCAAAAAAAAGAAGGAAAAAAATTCTATAAGAAAAAGAGCTTTAACAAGCAAAAGGGGTGAGAAATATAGAAGAAAATATTACAACAAACCAAGTCCTAAAAATAAAGATTTTTTAGGAAAGCAACTTATTGTCTTATAAGAAAAAACAATTGCAAATGTTGGGCTTGCAGAGAAGTAGGACATTATACTAATGAATGCAAAAATAGGAAGAACAACAAGCTTTATTGAAACTTTGGGAAGTTTAGATTATGTTGAGCTTAGTGAAGATGAAGCATTAGACTTACCTCTAAATAACAACAAATGAATTGTTGAAATTATATTGGATAATGAATATGAAGAAAGTGATTATGAGTAAACAAGTCATGTGATGAAAAGTAGCTCGATCAGTCTTGGTGATCTTCAAGAAAAAGAGTTTGTTGTAAACAATGAAAACAAATATATCAAAGTAGATTGCGTCCTTCCCATAATCCAAAAAGACATGATCTATAAAAATTCATCTTTCAACTAAAAAGCAAATACGTTTGTGAAATGATGGAAGGAGATTTGGAGATAAATGATTGTGAGTATGACATTGGAGAAGTTAATCTCATTAATTGAAAAAGTATCATTAAGCATAACAAAGATAGAAAGTATAGGTATATCCATATCAAAAGTGTCCAAGTTTAAATCACTCTATTACAATATTATGCTAAAGATATCGATCTTTGCAGTTTACTCTGTGACATTAGACATACTAAATTCAATAATCAAATTATCATAGGGATAAAGATCAATTTGTGTAATGGGTTAGTAAGATTCAATTACCGACCAGAGGATTATGAGAGTTTAAAAGATGAATTTACTAAAAACTTTTTATCTCTTAAGATAAAAACAGTTGGGATGGATATGTAAAGAGGAGGATATCCTTTAAGAATATTCTGAAAAATTATTTATGAATTAGATAATACAATAGACCCAAAGACTAAGGTAATAATAATAGAAGTAGACAATTTTGAAAGTCCTACCCCTATGTAAAAGATCCAGAGGATTAAGTCCAATCGTCAGGAGATAAAAATGACTGTTCATGGATATCTAGCTTCGCCAACCGTACAAACATCAATAAGAAAAATATAATAAAAATCAATGAGGAAGGTAAAATCACCATTAAACCCCAATTATGAAGATACATGAGTACAAGATTAGATTGGGGAGAAGGACCTTCATCAGCTAAAGAAGAGATTAAAGAAAATGATACAATTAGCCTGACCAGTGAAATGAGTAGAATGAATTTTGAATCTACAAGATCTAGTGCAGATCGAAGTATGAGTCTAGAAAAAAAGGTCATTGGGTATAAAACTAGAACTATTAATGAACCAATCTATAAGGATGAATTAGTCAAAAACATGACTATGGAGATACACTATGAAGCTACCAATACAAATTCTAATAGCATCTATATCCCAATAAAGGTATGTTTAGAAGGATATAATAAATATGAGCTGTGTGCTTACATAAATAGTGGTTGTTCTGTATGCTTTAGAAAGAGAACATTATTTCCAGAATTTATGTGGAAAAAAGTCAAGAATCCGTTACAAGTATGGATAGTCGATAATAGTATTATGAGCTACAATGAAGTTATAGAAGGGTTATCCATAGAATTAGGAGGAGTTCAATGCATTATACCAGTTTTATGGGCTACTGATCGACCCTCTCATGATATGATTATTGGAAATAATTTTCAAAGATTATATTATCGATGCACACAGACCATAAACTAAATAATATTTACAATTAATGGTCACTCAATTCCTGTTGAAAAAGTAAATAAGGCTTACACTTATCAGAAAATTGAATTTACACGTAGGCAGCGTGGTGAGAAGGTAATACCTGCACAATGAGAGTTAGCATTGACAATTTGATTGCTTGAGTTATCTATTAAAGAGCAGATTATTGAATAACAAAAAAAAAAATGTAAAGAGCTCTACTCTGATAATCTTCTAAAATTTTAGGATAAAGATAAAATATTTGCTAAAATCACTTTACTAAATCCCAATGCTATTATCCAAGTTAAACAAATGATGTATACATACCAGGACATCCAAGAGTTTAATAAACAAATTAAAGAACTTCTGCATAAAGGATTAACTAGGAATAGTAAGAGTCCTCACACTTGTCCTGCTTTCATGGTAAGAAATCATGCCGAAGAAAAAAGAGGAAAAGTTAGAATGGTAATCAATTACAAAAAAATTAATAATAATATCTTTGATGGTTACTATATTCCTAACAAAATAGTCATTTTCAACAGAATTTAAGGAGCCTCTGAGTTTTCAAAAATGGATTACAAAAAGTGGTTATTGATAGATAAAAATGGATGAAAAAAGTATTCTTTTAATTGTATTTGGTGCCCCACAAGGACATGATGAGTGGATAATAATATCATTTGGTCTTAGAAAAACACCCCAAATATTTCAGAGAAGAATGGATAATATCTTCAAAGGCCTTAATCATTGTTGTTTAGTTTACATTGATGATATCCTTATCTTTTTCAAAACCATAAAACAGCACAAAGATGATATCTTGGCTGTCACCCGAAGATGCATTGACCATGATATTACACTTGGTAAGAACAAGTGCATTTATGCGGAATAAGAGATTGAGTTTTTAGACCTAGTGATAAAAGTTGGACAGATCATTCTACAAAAACATATTCTGAAAAAATAGAAAATTTTCTTAAAAAGATTTAAGATAGGAAGCAACTGGAAAGATTGCTTGGATGTCTTACCTATGCTTCAGATTTAATTAAAGATGTGGCTAAACTAAGAAAGCCATTGCAACAAAAATTCAAGAAAGATGTGAGTTGGACATGGACCACTAACGATTTAAAGATTGTCCAGAATTTCAAAAAGATGTGTAAAAACCTTCCTATTTTTAATTTACCTAATGACAGAGATGATTTAATTCTTGAGATAGATTCCAGCAATAAGCACTGGAGTGCGGTACTCAAAATCAAAGAAGGAGAAACACTTTGCATATATTGCAGTGGAAGTTTTTATAATGCAGAATGCAACTATCTTATGATGGAAAGGAAAATTCTTGTAGTCATAAGGGGAATTAAAAAGTTCTTAATCTTTTTAGCCCCAAAACTTTTCTTATTCGAACTGATTGCAAAGGAATACTTGGCATTGTGAAAAAGAATTCATCAAACATGCAAGCGCAAGGGCGACTCATGCGTCTGTAATTATAGCTTAACCAGTTTATCTTCTCTATTGAACATATACATGGATCGAAGAACTCTTTAGTAGACAATTTAACTCGAGAACTCGCCAATGGTGATCATCAAAGTCGATCTCCTATCAGAGAAGGAGAAAATTCATAATGAAATGTCATTCCTACTAGAACGGATTTCTCCTTCTGGTAGAGTACTTATTGATAACTTGGAATTCCATACGAAAAGTAGTTCACATTTTAGTCTGCTATTTATAGCCTACCTGATAACCCAAAGATTTTTTCATCTAGAGTTACAAGTTAATTACCTGCAGTATCCTTTGATATTCAAGAAAAAATGAGTTCTCATGTTCAAGAAAAATGGTTCAATGAGTGGTATGTAGCCTGCATCGGCTTTTATCATCATTATTCCTATGATATTTAGGAGTCTTAGGGTACAACTATCTACTTTTCTGATAAGTTTAGAGTTGGTGGTGCTAATTTTTCAATAAATTTAATATCTCCAAATGACCCTATCATTAAAAGTTGGAAATACGGGATGGTACTTTACTTTATGAAAATCTCAAATCCAAAGTCTCCATTTTTCTCAAAACTAACGAAATTTCAGCAATGGATGTTTCGAAGAATTCATTGGATTCTTACATCTTCGGAAGGTCTAACAAAAACTTCAGTTAGCAGATGTCTAAATTTAGAAGTGTATAGTGCATTAATTGAATATGAAAATGAAAAAGCCAAACCAGCTCATTATCTTATTCAGATTATTGATTACGACGATCTCTATGATCAACGACCAGAATGGATTCCTGAATGATGAGAATTAATTAGTTATCTCGCTTTAGCANGAAACATTGGATTTTTCAACATGTATCATCAATGTTGGGCGTTAATTATACAAGAAAAAATGTTAATGCACTGTTGAAAATATACTTTTGTCTACGGTAATGAGTTTAAAGAGTATATGAAGATGGAAGGAG